>CAJQUW010000384.1:0-194017 GCA_907163375.1 Prostheceraeus crozeri | reverse complement strand
ATCATGATTGTGTGTCAGGTCTGGTTGCAATAATATCACAAGCGCGACTACGTAAACTCTTCGTCATTACCAATAAGTTTTCATCTACTTTCTTCCAATGACGTTGGCTGTGATAACAAACTTTGAAGCTATTTATTTTATGTCTCATTCATTCAATGAAGAAGAAATTTTCATTTGGAATAAAACCGCGCAATGAGTTGTTATCGATCCCGACCGATTGTGTTGGCCATTTTTGTATCAGTGTGCCTCATATTCTTTCTATTGGGATTATATTGTAGAAGATACTACGCCGATAAATTCATACATTCGCTGCCAAAGTTGCTCATTCCACAATCTTACGCCCGTTCTTACAAAACTGCAGTCTTGAAACAGAGCAAACCACCAACAGTTACACCAAAAAGGTGCAAACTTTTTGCTGAAGATATCTCAGATAACTACAATAAAGGAAAACTTATATTCAGTCGTGGGACAGCTGTTATTTATGTATACGACAATTCTGACATGATCTCCCGAAGTATACTCTCATCTGGTTCTTGGGAGAAAGGATATATCACGGCAATTGAAGCTGTATTTAAAAACAATCCAACAATAAATCTGATAGATATCGGATGTAATCTTGGAGTTTATACACTCATGGGAGCGATGTCGCAAAGGAAAGTCGTTGCTGTTGATGCCAATATCAACAACATTCGAAGGTTGAGGAAATCTCTTGTTGAAAATAAGGTTGAAAAGAATGTTAAACTTTTACACAACGGAATTAGTGATAAGTAAGTCCATCCTGATTTTCTTAATTCCATTATCGAGCCTTTAGCTCTCACTCATTATAGCAAATTATAATCCCAATCTATGCATTATCTACCCCTGAATACATTGTTGTTAAGAAAATATTATTTGTGAACTAATTATAAAGAAAATACGTGAACTTTCAAAAATACTATAATCTGCAATGTTATATATAAATGCTTCTATTTAGATTTTAGTCATTGGAATGAGTTAGGTGTAAATCAAAAAATTGACGAACACCAATAGAAGTTTATTGTAGTGAATGCCATGCGGTTTTATTTCATTGATGCCGTCCCAGAGCCGGCAACAATCGTCGTTCTTGCGGCTTCTGAATCAAAGACCACTATCTATGTATGTAACCGGAAACTACCACACACTTCTACATGCGCATGAATCATAGCACGCATTCACTAACATTGTTACTGAGTAAGTAGGTTTTCTCAGCCGATATTTCAACTGTCATTTTTCTATGAAAAATCGTTTCTACATGTATATCTCCAATTCCAAATTAGACGACCTTAATTACATGATTGATTGTGGCATACGGGAGGTAATTGGTCATAGTAGCTTTGTAGTGAAAAAGTCTCTCCCACTGTTTTTTATCCACTTGTAATTTTAATAAAATTTGAAGGTAAAACTATTTACAAAGGCAGACGTTTCGTGACTCTGTCACAGCCTCAGTGCCAGTAAAATCAGAATGTGAGCTGATTCACACATTCTGATTTTACTGGCACTGAGGCTGTGACAGAGTCACGACACGTCTCCCTTTGTAATAGTTTTACCTTCAAATTTTATTTAAATTACAAGTGGATAAAAAACAGTGGGAGAGACTTTTTCACTACAAAGCTACTATGACTTAATTACATGATTAAAAGCGCGCTCACACTAGCACGATAACGATAAAATCGTGAAGATATTTCATTTATCGCTGAGCTCCACTGTTTACATTGCAATTATTATTGTTGAGAAAATTGGTCTAATGTGAACAGCAGCTATGTTACACATGCACAGCGATTTTATCTCAATTTATCGTTACAGTTATCGTTATCGGTATAATTTAAACGCGCCTTTAGGCACCTGTAATACCACTGACATAGGATGATGATGATGATAGTGGTATTCTATATTCACCTTCGATCTTTTCATTCCCAGTGAAAATGACATTGAGGTGATTCCCATGGTTCACAATTTGGAGTCGAAGATATCTCAAGCTTTGTGAACATGTACTTAAATGCTCTGAACTGCATTGGATATGTAAAAAATTATCATAGATTTGAGTCATTTACAGATCAAAATCTTGGATTTTTGATGCCATAGATTTTAGCTTCAGTAACAATGCATATATTACCTTTCAAATGAACAGCTTGAATCGTCCGGCGCTACGCGCTGAAGGTATTATATCTTCACTATTATATCATATATTAGGAGGCTGGGCGGGTAGAACGTTTTTTACATCTGTGATCTTACAATCCATCTTGATTATTGTCATTATATTTCTATGTGATCATTTATGCATTTCCAAGCACGCTTTAGTTCTATGATAGCTTTTGCACTTGAATTTTGTATTTTAGTTTTCCTTACTTTATGCTCTTTCTTTTCATAGTTCATGATTAAGGCGTCGAAATAGTGAATATTTATATTGACGTTGATTATTCTCTGTCAATAAACTTTCCTTTGTGCTCGTCAATTTTTTGATTTAGAAATAAGTACAGTAATGGAAAAAATGTCTGTTATCTTGACCAAAGACTATGGATTATGTAATATTATGTAATTATGTAAGACTATGGATTATATAATCCATAGTCTTTGATCTTGACTGCCATTGAATACAGAGTACTAAATTTCAGGATACATTGAGTGCTAATGATCTAACGTCCGTTAGGATTCATTTCATACTCTGGATGTAATGCAATGTCAGTCATATCGACACAGATCAAACATTCGCTTTTCAGCAATTAATTATTTCCGAATTATTAAATTGCCGACAAGACTTACAAGTCAGACATGAAAGTCAGAAAATGTGTAATTGGTTTCAAAGATAATTTAGTTGAATTCTAGCACAAAACAATAGAGCAATAGCAATGCAACTGTTTTAGAAAAAAGTGAGCAGTGATAATAAGTCATGATTTAGAGAACTCCTATGAAACCTGATCCACCTGTAAAGATGCAGCGTAGTATGCAGCATATACACGCTATGAATGTTTCATAGTACTTGAGATGATCGGCAACTTCATGAAGTCTCTTTTGTAAATTTGGTTGATGAGAATTTTTTTACTTAAAGCTTTTGAAATCCTTTGAAGCAGGAAAGCACTAACTTGAAGCATTCTGAATTCTCCTATTTATCAGTAATTCGCATTTGTTGTTTGCATTTGATGAAAGAATTGTTTATGCAATTGACGTTGTATTGTATTTGCACTATTGCTCGATTTGAGGACACCCGATGTATCGAAAACCATACTATTCGCTAAAGCGCTTTTCGGTCTAGCACCGCCGGCCTTTTTCAAAGCAATGACATTCATTACATGCAAATTTCGAAATATCTGTAACAGTATTCCAAGAAGTGGACATAGTATCATGTGATAACGGGACATTATAAAAGAATAGAAACTTAGGGCAGTGTAACAGGGAATATATAAAAGCGGCACATCAGAGGAATTGTCATACAGGTGGCCAATGTCCACAAATACACGATTCTGATTGTTGCGTTTCCAGTCCACAAAGCTTCTTCAATCCTTCTTTGTTGGTATCCTTCCTTCATATCCATGTTTATCCTGTGGGAGGCCTCTGTTGTATGCTTGGCTATTTCCGAGTCGCTGACATCCATCTCCCGTATCGCTTTCTGATGCTCTTCAAGCACGTTGAGCAAAGATTTCCAGCTATAGGTCCGACCGTAATTACTTCTCATTCTAAATTTGAAATTTGATTTTGCAGATCGTTCATAGAGATGCAAGTTGTATTGCTTTTTGATGAAAGCCACATGATGTTCTTTTTATCATCTGCAACAGTAGTTGAAAGACTTTGTCATGATTGATACCATTTAAGTGAAGAATTTGAAGGTAAATGAAAATGCATGGGGTTCAACTTGGAAGAGACGTGGAGACCTTGGGGAGATAAAACACAGGAAAATACGAAAGTTGTGGTGATCGGTTACAAGGCACTCCTGCTGGAGGTGGATCCAGTCATCACCCAATTGATGTTGTGTGATCATCTGCATGATCACAACTTCGCCATGATGATCATCGTTTAAATGGAAGTAGGCTTGCTTTTCAATTCAGTTGCCATTCTTTTCATCTAGTTTCTTGGCTCTTGAGTTCTTCTGCTTTGCATGTAAATAACACTCTCATCCTCAAATGCAATCATTGCAATGTTGATTATGGTAATAAAGATGTGTCTTTGCTTCAAAATCAGACCTTATTTGTGAATTTCTGTTGAATAATTAGAAAGTTATATTACTTTGAAATTTAGTCACGTTTTTTATACCGCACCCCGTAGTAACGTTTTTGTTCTAATGATGCAGAACTAATAATCTAATGATAATAAACTAATAATTCTAATTGTTCAGAACTGACCAAAGGATCGCTATTCCAACCACTTAACCACTGTGTAATGGAGACCACATGTTATTGAAATGTTTCAAAGCAAGAAAATGCACTTTTTGCTTTTATTGTCCCAGCATTTTGCATCGTTTCCTTTCGATTGAACGGCCCAATAAATGGGTCCACAACCTCACAGGCTATCTTAATGTGTACAACATAGCAGATTCTGTAGTGTTGACAACATGCGAATCGCAAGTTTACTAGGCTGTATGTCTATGCTCCTTGTATTTTCAAATCTGTTATTGAGAGCATTCTGAACTTTCGCATTCGTCTCTCTAGCAAGCCATGGATTGACATTGGCATTACTGGTTCACTTGTTTTGACCGTGTTTGATTCAGGCTTATTCTTGGCGATGAAGTGTTAGGGGGCATTATGGCCCCGAAGGACTTCTAGACCATTACCTTATATGGCACAACCTGATAACTTGTAGCTATTTTGGATGTGCTCTATCTGATGGTGGCATCAGTTTTTCATTCCAAGTTGATCTTATTACTATAAAAAGCATTTTAAACTTCAAACAATCACTATTTTATTTTTGTAATTGTATCCAAAATATTCCGCAGATTTTCATGAAAATTGCAGCAAGATCTATTTAAAACAGGCTCTGTCTGGTGATGCTATCAATTTTGTATGCTAGGCAGCTTTTGATAATATAAATAGCATTTTAAAATTCAAAATTTTAAACATTTTAAAATTTGTTTTCTTACATTAAGTTTCGTATTTATAAGTACTATGCACACAACATGCGAAATTTTAGTCATTATAACTAGGTAAAAACTATCTCAGAATTAACTAGCAGAATTCCTCGACCATATCTCCTGAACGTGCAAACTACAGAAATTCCAAATCAACTCAAGATTCAAAATTCTCATCAATAGAGGTGAAAATCCAAAATTTCGAAAGAAGGTGTGACGCAAATTATTTTAGGTGGCTACTGTGGCTAAAATATTGGGTATACAGAAAACGGCTGCCACTCAGAGAAGGCCAACACAAAGTTAGAAAAAGTCAATGAAGGAGACCTTCAAACAATTATTCGCTCTGGCGTGAGATAACCCCCTCAGGTAAATAGGGTTAAACTTCTCCAGCTTTACACAGATCACCAAGTCGCCTTTCAACAGATCTGTCTGATACTCACCAATTATTGGGCATATAACTTGTATCATCCCTGTTACAATCCAACTATTCAATTGATAGAAAACTTATCCTATTTATCAAAGCACAGCAAGCGGTAATGGTGAATGCGCCAATGCGTATGCTGTATGGTGTAATATAGATTAATTGGCAATGCCTATTGTTTGACTGATGACCAATAAATCCATCCAAACATCAAAAAGATACTTGTGGGATACTTGTATGTCTATTTAAACCAATATCAGTTAGCTTACAAAATTAAATCTTACATCGAACATTTATGTTGAAGTAGAACACAAAAGGGAGGAAACAGAAGAGAAAATTGATTAGGGGCCTCTGTGACCAATTCGAGAAACAAGATTTGCAACAAGCGCCTAGATTCAGCAACGCTGCAGACCTCGTCGCCTTGACCAATGTCTATCAATAATTAGTGAACAAAATTTCCGCTTCGAATTTCCAATGATTTTAACTTAGTTGAAAATGGTATTTGCCAAATGTTTTCTCAATGATATTTCTTGAAGACGTGATCTTTGAAATTCACTCAAACTGTTTACTAAATATCTCTGTAGGCCTACATAGACGTGACGAGACAAATCTTTCAAAAGATGACAATCAAGCATTTGCATAAGAATTAATTTCAGAATTCGCTCAGAAAATATGTAGAAGGGTTATATTCCGAATAATTCACCACTTTGGTCAGGATAGGAAAAATCGGTTTATTGGGAAACCTGCTCAGAAGGAAGGGATAGGAAGAATTGTTGGTCGCAATACACTTGCAATTCAATTGGATCAACTGATTGATTATATGATTCTGTCCACTTGTGAATCAAAATTTGAATTAAACAACTATTGCAGTTAATTAGTATGTTATCCTAGTTTCACTATCAGCTTTCTACTCTCCTTTAACATCCGCTTCAATGAAATGACAGTCGTTGTCTGGAAAACTACTTTTGCTGACTTACATCTGTGACCAAAACCAAAAATCCAAAGACACAAGTGAATGTCGTTGTTCACTTACTAGCTGTTACTTTTGAGAATGTATTCTAGAGGCTCAGAGGATTATGAATCACTTTTTATAGCAACCCAATTCGTCATCTTTTTCACATTGCGATTAAACTAGTTCATTCATGTACTTGAATATCGAGAATAGAGTCTGTGATAGAACTATCGCCTTGAATTTGCCCAGATTCGAGTTTGCAATGCTGAGTTGTTTATTCCTTAAAAAATGTGGTAGCTATCATGAATCATCATTTCTCGTTCATCAATCTACAATCTGGAAAACACTTTTGCAATTTGATCATCAAAATCAATTTGAGATGGAACCAAACTCTTTAGAGAGATCAATAAGGCATATATTGAAGGATTCTCTCTATTTTTTGTGAACTTGAACAACTTATCTTAAGGTGACATTATTTATAGCCTGCTTGAGCAGGGTGAATAATAATATGAATAGTCATGCACATTTTAATTTCTTATTCGTAATTTTTTATACTTTCGACACAAGAAGATAGCACTACAGAGCGGAGAAATTAAGGCCCCTTTTTTCACTTTTCTTTACCTCAGACCGCAGATTTTGTTGAAATTCACTTACTCCTAACAGGCGAACTCATATATCTGTAAACTCTATGGCACGAAATTTCGCTTGAATTATGCACCAAATTTAGGCATGAATTCTAACCAACACAAGGCACGAGTAGGTACGAAGTTCATAGTGCCGAGTTCGTGCCCATGGATTTTTCTTTCGATTTCATTGGATAAGCAAGTATTTTGTTTGGCGCCTACTGGTGCCTCGAGGCACTAGAAAGGCACTAACTAGGCGCTAACTGGTACGAAATTTCGGCTTCGTGCCTAAGTAAGTGCCCCACAGTTTACAGTGTACATCTGTCCAAATAGGCCTATCCGGAGCCAAAATGACTGCTCTTTTGGACTCTCGAAACAGATATGGAGATCTCAAACTCATCAATTACTGCTATGAAAATTCTGTCAACAGTCTGTTGTCCTTGCATATTTGTGCAATATTTTGATGCGAAGCTGGGTCAGAAACGTGACTACCATAACGGCAAGGATGAGAGGTCAAAGGAATAATGACATCGACGCGATTCTAATTATGGAACTTTCAATCTCACAATGCCGAGAACATTCGTAAACTGCGTTTGAAAAAGCCTCAACTTTTGAAAGTAGTTTGACCTTTAATTGATTTATTATAGCACTCAAAAGATATTCTGTCTCACTCCAATATGAATGCTGGCAGCGTGTTGTCAATAATAATAATAGGACAATATGCTGTCGATATCACTTGGAGATGACTTCTGCCTTCATTTGCATTCCTTTTGAACCGTCTGCGTGGCCTTGTGATGATGCTGCGAGCTCGTCTCCACCGCAGACTTCGGTTCGATTCCTGGGTCAGGTGAGTGCTGTCGGGGAGTCAAGCGTGTTGGTGTCTTGTATCGGCATAATCGTTGTCAGTAATGTCAAATGCGTGCGCAATCAGAAATCTCACACCAATCTGCTGCAAATGCCATTATTATTTCAATGACAATCATTCACCCTACTCTGCCGCAGATTTTGAATACTCCTGTGTACATTTTTTCATTCAAAGAAATTTAATTAAATCTTTAAGACAATCACTGGCTTTGGTTTTCAATGAATCTGTGTGAGTGCAGATCTACACTGGTGACAACTTTCTCATTCGTATTTCTGATATATATAACTCATAGCATCGATCGATGAGCATTTTAACAGTCGCGAGGTCATCAGTATTTTGTGGCATTGTTGAAACATTTTCTTCTTCAGGCATAGGATGTACATCCTTCTGTGAAAGTCTCACTTTCGGCCTCATTCCTTGCACAAACTCGTTCTGGCTGTCTGACGATCTATGTTCTCATCGATAAGACAGCGAGACAGAACCTTCAGACCAAACCGTCAGAGATAAGTTCCGTTTTATATGTGTACACATGCTCTCTCAAAAGTCTATATATAAGTTTGCATCATGCTTCAATACTTGAAAAACAAAGTCGATTGCAGAATGATTGCGAATCAATCGAATAACTGTATATTAACAATCTGTGCAGGACAGTTCCTTTTTTCTTGTGAAAGTCGTTTGACCTTCAAAACAAAATTTATGATAAGCAATGACCATGTGCAGCATGTTTCATGGCAATGGTTGCAATCAATTGTCAGAGTTCTCCAGTAGTTCGACTGCGAGCGTACGTAAGTGGACCAATTTAGGACACAAATCAACGCACCAGAAGGAGGATAATTGATAAAGCACGCTTCTGATTTACATGGAAATGGGAACTACAGACGCCTCTGTCCATGAGTCGCATACTTCGTCAGTGTGGTCGCGAATCAATAGCTTTGATGCAAACGTAAGTGACATCTGAGTCACAAACGTGCAAGTCATGGAATATAGTAAATCGTTCGATTCCATGTCGGAAGCTTGAATAATTATCCTTTATCAATTTAGATATTATCTGTCATGCTGATGCGTGGGTTCGAAGAATTGATAGTTAGTCTGAATTAGTTGTAGCGAATATTTGATAGTCCTGATTGCGTTGATCATAACTCCATCACTTCGAACATGAGTAGAAATAGTACATTGCATTCCGAATCTGATCCTTCTTCACGTGTTTGAAGAATTCATCATTCTATTGATGTTTCACAACCAATCCGCATACCAAAAGCAAGGATAAAGGAGATTGAATAGTAGCTCTGTCTTTATAACCATCACATCAAAGTGTTACTTTTGCGCCAGTAACGGTAAACAACGTGATTATTTTTCTTGAGAAAGATATTTAGAAATACTATTGAACGCGCAATCCAAAACCGGATTTTTCCCCTTCTCTTTAGACGGGCGTCTATTAGTGATGGGCTTCTATGCTATTTTCAGCACTGTTGCTATTTTGATGGGGCTTTAGTTAGAGAGTGAGCGTTTAATAAAGAGAAGAAGGTGTATACAATGTATACATGTGTGTACCGGCATGCAATGTATGTATGTATGCATGTATGCATGTATGTAATGTATATATGTACCGCTATATATGTATGTGTGTATGTATCTATGCATGTATGTAAAATAAATAAATGAACGTTGTTTACACTCGGAAGCACATTAGGCGAGCCATTCTTCCATGTGGCCGAGTTATCATTTACCACTCTCATTCTTTTTCGTGCTGAGTGTTTAGCAAGAATGCAGAGTGTGCCTATTTTAAAAGTCTAGGTTTGACCCGACCAAGATTTGAACCAAGGTCTCCCGGACGCAGAGCGAACACTCTACCACAAGGCCACAGCGCTGGTGTGTACATGTATGTATCCATGCATGTATGTAGGACGCAGGCCTATGTGCAAAAAAAGGGTCGCTGCGTAGAAAGAACCATTTGGCAGATAAAGCTCGAATTTTTTAAATGATGGTATGCGATGTTCTATTTGAAATGAAGAAGTATTTTTAAAATTAATTCGCAAGTTTCTTGTCATTCCTAAGAGCCTTATTCATAGAATTACATGTATGTTCACACCGATGACCTGCATGTGTGCGCATTAACTAGATATTTCAAATAGCCGTATTAAGTATCATTTTTGTCATATTAGCAAGGCGGCAAAAAATGCCAGTCATGGTAATCAACGTTCGTAAAATATTATGGTAGCACAAAAGATCGCATGAAGTCATTTCTTCAGTAGTCTTAAATTATGAATACTTTAAAGATTATCTTCATATTTCGAGCATAAAGCGAAAGCACTCCCCCTTTTTTATAATCGTCTATTCGTAAAAGTTAAAATAAAATATCGTTACAGTGCCCTGACGTTTCATCCTGCAAGGACTTGTTCACAGGTTTGACAAAGCCATGTACGGGGTTTGAAATTGGCTTATAAATACGAATGACCACTCGTCAGCTCCTGTTTGCGATTAATGCAAGGTTGATGAATGCTAATAAGCTTATCTTCAGCAATATGGGTAGAAACCGGATCATTAAGACATTGCATAATAATGATGTCAAAATCATCAATAGTTAAAATCGACCAATAATGGTCTTTCTTCGCATGTTCTGAGAGGGCACTCTTGCTGTCCTGATTATGCAAACTACGTTTGTGTTCCGAATATCTTGCACTTAAAGTGCTAGACAGCTTAAAAGTGCACTTTTTTAAGTGCAATATATTCGGAACACAAACGTAGTTTGCATAATCAGGACAGCAAGAGTGCCCTCTCAGAACATGCGAAGAAAGACCATTATTGGTCGATTTTAACTATTGATGATTTTGACATCATTATTATGCAATGTCTTAATGATCCGGTTTCTACCCATATTGCTGAAGATAAGCTTATTAGCATTCATCAACCTTGCATTAATCGCAAACAGGAGCTGACGAGTGGTCATTCGTATTTATAAGCCAATTTCAAACCCCGTACATGGCTTTGTCAAACCTGTGAACAAGTCCTTGCAGGACGAAACGTCAGGGAACTGTAACGATATTTTATTTTAACTTTTACGAATAGACGATTATAAAAAAGAGGGAGTGCTTTCGCTTTATGCTCGAAATATGAAGATATTTTATCACCTCCTGTGCATCGTCATCAACCACTTTAAAGATTACTACCTATTACGTTGAAGATGACAGGAAGGAGTGTGTGAAGCTGGTTAGATGGAATTACATGTCTATCATATAATTATCGTTCTAAATGCGATGTCGAAGATCTTTTATTTATTTATTTCATTGTTAACTTTCGGCGCACTAACTTTCAAGTCTCGTGCTGCATATCATGCTTTTACAGACGATTTTGACCTGGCATCAACTTTTTGTGCAGCGTTCACGTTAACTACAAAACGTTTGAAAATAGAATAAATGTCTTTATGCCAGCTGCATTGTAATGACGTCATATTTGGATGATTAATGACTCCAAAGCTAAAATCAGCTCTCATACAGAAAATAAAGATCAATTTTTGGTTTGCCGGGCTTAGTCCGATATTACTTGGGTCGGGGTATTTTCAGCTCAGAATATCCTGTCCGGCTCTCAATCAATCGCTCCTATGCGTATTCTAATGTTCTCATCAGTTTCTACCAACTTCGTCATCTTGCTGATATAAATTGAAGTTTAAAGTTTGAATACAACTATAGTTCGAAAAATGATTTTTGAGCTTGTTGGACATTGACGGTAGATGACTTTGATAAACAATGTGCTTTGATCAATAATAGCATGTAAAAGTCCCAAGACAAAACTTGGAGCAAAGAGTAAGTATATTAGGTTGAGTACCAACTCAGCAATAATTAGATCCCCAATGTGTATACAGTTTCGATTTTATTAAATGAACTTGAATGAGACCCAGCATCACATGTGAGATATGCAAATTTTTACACCTTTGGAGAAATGTTGGATTTTACAAATCCTCCGTGTCATGTCAACCTGTGTGGAGAGGCAACATAGTTTATTAAATTAGCAATCCGATGGGTTACTATCACTTTAATGCATAGCCTTATCAATAAGAGCACTTTGTTGAACGTCATCATATCACAAGCTGTAACCTGCCACTGGAAGATCAAAATGGAATAACCGCTAACAATGATCACAGTTAACTAAAAAGATACAAATGGATCCGCATTAATATTCAGCTTTGACTGAATCACAAAATTAATTATACCGATGAAAACTGAATTAAACACTTGAAATTTCAGGCAAGAAGCCACAATAAGATGTCGACGTTTTTATGAAGACTTGCAGCTCATGAATTTTCTTTGATAACACTGGACGACAAAATTTTGGGTTTGAAAAAACACAAGATATCTGTATGGTGGATATTATTTACCTAGTGGATTACATTAAAAAACATCAATTCATTTGTCTCCATCACTCACAGGTTTTTGTATCACCCTGTTGATGAAAATGATAAAAATCGGATATTTTGAAAAAATCAATGTATTATCTGTATAACTACAAATGTATATTTCACTTGAAACTGTTCGCACATTCGGTTAGAAATGCTTAGAGTTACTCTTCCTGCGGTGTTCAGTATTATGAAGATCTCTAATCAGGCTCCAGCAGTAGTCTGCCAGAATTGGAGGGCCCCAGTTTCCTTGGTACCTGTGCTCCATCGTGGACTTATCCTGATGGAATCTTTCTCCATGTTCGTCACTCAAATCAGCTAGATTCTCAGGGAAGAATTCCAGGTGGGAATGAAGAAAATGTACCTTCATTGACATCAAACATCCCATTTTCTTATAGTGCATGATAAGGTCGTCGATGATACCTCGGAAGTTGGCATGGCGATGCTTTCCCAGGAACCCATCACAGACCCTCCTGAATGATTTCCATGCGTCCAACTCTATTGGTTTGAGGCACTCTTCAAAGTTTGGATCAAGCAATATCTTTCTGTCCCACGAATATACCCTCTCTGATTTTTCCCTCACTCAACTGGGGAAACTTCTGTTGCAGGAAGTGGAAAGCAGGTCCATCTCTTGACAGCTTCTTCACAAACTGCTTCATCAATCCCAATTTAATGTGCAGTGGTGGGAGGATGATGTTTTGACGATGGACTAGCGCAGGGTTGGTAACATTAGCTCTGCCAATTACATCCTGAGTTCTCGGAGGCCAGTGCTGCTTGACGTAATGGTTGGCCCTGTCCCTGCTGTCCCAGAGACACAGGAAGCAGTTGTTCTTAGTGTAACCGGACTGAAGACCAGTCAGGAGAGCAACCACCTTTAGATCTGCACAGATCTTAAAAGGAAACTCATCATATCTGATGCATTTCAGAATTTGCTCCATGTTATAATACGTTTCAGCCATAGAAACAGAATGAGCCACAGGAATAGATGGAAGAAGGTTACCATTATGCAGGATAACTGCCTTGCAAATGTATTTAGAAGAGTCTATGAACAATCTCCACTCGCTTACAATGAAAGTTTTACACATGGCTGAAAAAAGGGAAGGAATGTCGTTGCAATAACATAAATTCAAGGTGCTGGTGAATAAGGATTGGAATTTCTGAGATCTTTGTCGATAATGCGTGATCTTCACACCACATTGGAGAAGATTCCATTGCTTCAAGCGCGATGCCAGTAGTTCACTCTGAGATTTACTGAGGGACAGATCACGCCCAAGATCATTCACTTCAGCTTGAGATAAAAGATGAGATCTCTTTTCGTGTTCAGGTTGATGATATTCTTCCTCATCAGACACAAGATCATCGCTGTCGCTATCTTCTAACTTTAGCGGCGGATCAGGGACTGGCAGAACATTTGAATGAAGAATAGGCCGCTTGCAGATAAAAGATCGGGATAGGCAATACCATGTTTTGTCTTTTTGTTGTGACCATCGATTTTAGTCAGGCAGAAATAGCAATCATCGAGATGACTGACAGGCTCACACCATAACATAGGAACACCAAATTTAAGTCTACCACCGTTCCCGTTGAACCAACTAGATAACGAAGAAGGACAAGTAACACAACAAATATGTGGAGCCCATGATCGGTCTTGGTCTCCTAATTTGATTCCGAAATAAGTATGATACAGCTTTCTGATGTGCGATGTTATATTGCACTTGTCTTTCTTCAAAGTGAGATCACCACAAATGTAGCAGAAATCATTGTTGTCGTTGTTACACCTTCTTGATGCAGACGCCATGACCACAGTAAGATTGTGAAAAGTGAACGCCTGCGCTGTTATTATATACCGAGCATCGATATCAGAATGACTCATTGCGGTAGGGCAAGTCTAGAAACTAATCAATAGCTGTTGTTTGTCATCCGCGAATCGGATTGTAGCCGTGTTGTGCTACAAGTAAATAGAATGATTAATGGAAATGACTGTTGGATGACATGAAAATGGAAACGATCGTTACTACTGTAGAGTGGAGCGCCAAAATATTCAAGTCACATATAGGCCTAGTAGGCCTATATATAACATACGGTCGAATAAAATCGGTTTGAATAAATTGAACATATTATCTACTTTTATATCAGGTTTGCGCAAATTTTACTTTTTTAACTATATTATTTGTAGACACAAGGTTGCGTTAAAAAATATTTACACAATTGCTGTAAAAGCAATTGATTGTGTCATTAACAAATGTAATAGGCTATGTCTTGAGCAAATGAAGTTTACAAAAATATCATAACACCTAAAAATAGCGTAAATAGGAAAAATCAAAAAATTAAATTACAGAAAAATGGTGGGTGATGGAGCAAAAAGGTTGTCATTTCCATAAATAGTATGGTGAACTATATTCAATACACATTTTGGTTTATTTGTGTAAAAATCTTTGTTGACCACTGTAATCAATCAACTAAACTTTCGCTTAATTAAGATGCTTGTTAGCAAATGCTCATTCCTTTTGATATCCAACAAGTTTCATACTACTTATAAAGTCGCTTCATCTCAGTAGTATATGAATAATTTGAAAAGTTTAGCCTTTTAAAAACTGCTCAAATATTTTTTTGGACGGCAGGAACGTAATCTTTGCAAAAAGCTGAATCTTTTCACATAATAATTTTCACTGCATACAGATACTTTCTTAAGTCGACTCTCTACCTACATATACTTACTCTATGAATTGGAGTATGACTGATTGTATTGAGACAGTCAAGCCATGCTGAATGCAACTCAAATAGAGAAATTTGAAAAGTATGAAAAATATGAATTGTTTGTTTTCATCTTAGCTGTATATTGAGCAGAACAAATACCGTAACTGCACTTCCAAATGACAAATTCATCAAGAATATTGTAAGGAGGCATCACAGTGTGTCCAACCTGTACATAGGATCAACTACTTGTAGCTTGAAATTGACATTATTACTTATTAATCAATTATGAGTAGTGTTTATATAACATTACTGTCATCCCTATGATACTTGCTTGCATAGAAGCATTTGTGATTGAATGAGGATGTTTATCATAGCCTAATGTGAACATTGACAATGGGATTGCTCATTGACTAAAATTCTGCTACCAGAGAATTATTTTATGAACGATGTATAGCACCGAAACCGGCAGAATGTTCAATCGGTTTCATTTTCTGGCGGCAAAACTTTAGTTAATGAGCAACCCAATTGATCTGTAAGTAATTTGAAGTTGGCTAGGCTTCTTAATTTAGAAGATATTGACAAAAAATGCTCATTTTCAAAAAGGAGACCTACTCATAATGTAATGCAAATGTACACAGTTGCGATAAAGATTTGGTTGTGTTTATTTGTTGGTTTCTAACTCTCGACAGATAAGAAATAGTCATCTGTCGAGTTCATGAGGGGACTGCAAATTCTAATTAAATCATTGCGAAAACTGGAATCGCAGTTGATTGCTGTCTGAAAGAGAATATATCCATGAAGAAGGATAATGGTATGGCAGACTAAGGATCAAAAGAGCGTGTAGGTTGTGAGCTTCGTCGATCAAATCCGAAGTCTTGACACAATCTTTCGCCACCGGGCATTGTCACAACTGCTTTAATTTGTTAAATTCAAAATTTGTCAAGCGTTGATCAATGCTTAAAATTGATCAAGCCCTTTGATCAACTATGTATATGTTTAAAATCGGCGTGTGCATTTCGATCAATATGTTTTCAATGAATTTTGAGTCTGATAGAAGCAGAATGCTATTCGTCGAGAAAAAGGATCTATATATAAATATAAATATGTATCTAATCAAACTTACGATAAATATCACTTCGTCCCCATTAACATGACAGCAAACTCAAACAGGCTACTCAATATTTGCAAACCACTCCACTCTCACTCTTGTCGCTCAAAATGTTGCCGAAATCAGCAAAGGGACAAAAGAACAAAAGTCTGGATATCCACAACCGATTAGTGATTATAAACTTTTCAACAATATCCCCTTTCTCTTAGTAAGATTCATCATTCAACAAGAGTGTCAATAGCAACGGCTCAAAAGAAATTTCTGAATAGGTAAATAATTTGAATGGGATTAATCAAATTATTTACTCACTGATATTCATACACCTGACAATACATTGACATAATGCACGATAAATGTGACTTATACAATTGCTAACAATGTGTACAAATATTTTTTATTTCGTTCGAAGGAATAATTGAGACCTGTTATTAAATATAACTCAATATTTTCTGAATTCGAATGAAATGTAGCTGCCAAAATGTTTTAATTGAATTGGTTGAGTTTGGAAGATTGCAATTTTCCAAGCATTGAGTCTTATCATTATCAGACAACTGTGTGACTTTCAAACTCAAGGTTAGTTAATTTGCAATTACATCATCACTTCCTCAGAGTTTGCAAGTGGCACCATAGTGCGGGGCGTCATTTTCTTTCCGCGTTTCACTTCTTTAACGTTTAAGTCCGAGAGAGTGAATTAGAGCAGCTGTCTTGCTACAATTTCTTGTTTTGTTCTAATGTGCCGCTACTCCAACGTTTCTTCATGTCTTTCTTATATTTTAACTCGCTTAAAAAAGCTGTAATATCTAAGACTAACTTTCGTGACTTTAAGATTTACGCATTTCAGATAATCAATTTTAATTCTGTCATATTTCTTCAATGGGAACGTCAAAAATTTGACCTTTGTCTATGAGTAAGCCTACTGGATATCGAGAACTTTTTTGTCATATACCTTGCAAAATTAAGAGTAATAATTCACACAAGTTACTTGAAGAGAACTGACAAAATACATTTGGAGATAACGTATGCCGGGTCAGTCAAAAAAAGTCTGCCAATTCAATAACCTATTGATTAAGGACATATTGACAGCTGTCGTGTAGCCAGGATTTGATTTTGGGGGGGACAATGAATGTGGCTTAATTAACATAGGTCTATACTTCATAATTTCGTAAATCAAGAGAAGCCTTAATATTCATTCATATCTGATTTGATCACGATCTGATTTTGTCTTTTATTGATCATTCATGACACACGATTGACATAAAATCATACAGTATATACAAGTTTATGCACAACAGGGTGATCACAAGTTTATACACAGCCGCTGTAGGGTTTGATTGCCAATTATAATACAGTTCAATGCCTCCTAGAGGGTGTATATAAGGATAAAGTATTAACCAATATCATGAATTTAATGAATTAAGCATAAAATTGTATTATCGACTTATTAAATTTGCCAAATTCAAATTCTCCTGTCCATGGATCACTTCAATCATAGATGATATTTTCAGATGTAGCCTTTAGATTTATTTGTAAACATTATGCCTTAAAGTATGTTCATCGATGCAGGGGCATGCTCGCGATCGTTGCGCAACAGGGGACATGCGAAAATTAACCAAGCACGCTACTGTAGGATTTGAGATTCTCACAATAATAAATTGATAATTCGACATAGAATGATGTTAATATACCTCCGTTAAAGGACAAAGATTATCCCTCGCTGAGACTTCAGCCAAGGGGGGACATGTCCCCCTTGTCCCCCCTTGGCTACGCCACTGCTTGACAGCATATTGAAGTGAAAACAAGCAAACACTTTCCATGTAAGCTTTTTCTATGCAACTTGTAAGCCATGGACTTCTACAAATGCACAATTTCTCTGTTTCATTAGCATGGAGCTATATGACCTTTGATAATAAACGACACTTGATAATAAACGTCATCAGTTACAGTGTCTCATATTGCAATCATCACTACTATCTAGCATGCAGTACACAATTCACCACAAAGTAACTATTACCGCTTGGGCTATTGCATTGCAAACTAGCTCATAGGAATGGCGTCAAACATTTTTCGAAGAATTTAACAAGCAAGCACCGCCCAGGAGAACTGTCTCCTGTTGGATAGACAAGCTGCTGGAGACCGGTAACCTTGTAACCTTGTTGGCCCTTGCTCCGGCAGTTGCCTGTGAGTGCAATTGGCGACGGTACTGAAGTAGCAGTGTTTTAGAAACAGTATCTGAAGACCCCACTGTCTCTACTCGACGATTATCTGACGGGGCAAACGTTTCTCAAACGTCAGTATGTCGATTTTGAAAGTGAAGAAATGATGTCTAGGTTCGCTAAACTAAATTTTCTGACCAGTGTGTGTTCAATTTAGCAAGTGATGTGAATAAACATAATTTTATGTTTCATCCATAATCTTCTTCTCTGAGAACCAAGAATTGACTTTAAATAAGCAGAGAATCAGCTTTGGTCAGCCATTAGTGAGCACTGCCACAAGCTTTACCATCGGTCAGCGTTTGACACTTTTGAGGTCAAAGAAATGGAGAGTGATTGGAGAAAAAGTAAAATAAAGGAGGGAATTCACATCCTCAGCAATAACACGTTTAATACGGACTCGGGCTTCTATATTAACCGCTGCTGGAGATCTCTTTTCCATTGACTGTTTTCCTCTCTATGTAGTTTGACTTCTTATCTCTACGTTATTTTAAAGCATATCAGGTGTCACGCTTTAATCAGTATTATGATTCCATGTTTCAATTCTCAGGGTTAGTGTATTGTAATAACAGATTAGACCTGTCGTCTCTCCTTCTGTTTGATAGAAAGGAAGCATTGGAACATGTAACGTTAATGAAATGGCACAATCTGCTGACACAACACCATAGCAATCGAACAATGAGCAGCCAGTTCAACATTAAACACGCCAACTTGTGCGAAATTTTAGTGACATTTATCAACCGGATCATACAACAGAGAGACAGTCGATGTCAAGCTCTACAGAGAAGTTTGTGAACGTTTTTTCATGTGCCTGCTAACTTTTTTAATAATGATCTGAGGCCCCAACATTATCGAGAAAGCTTTTGCGCAATTATCTGAATTCTTCGAATTTGAAGGAATCGTGGCGATCGGAGCATTTTGAAAGAATTCACAGTAATCCTCAAGCGACGTATAAATATTTTCCTATCTCTGTAAGGTATTAAACATTTCTTTTTGACCACTTAATAAGTTCCTGCACGTGCCATTGTTTTGAATCAGTATGTACTTCTAGCAAAGTGATGCGATTAAACAATCTAATTCTGTGATTATAATGTCACTGTCACGTGTAAGGGGTTAGTAGAGTACAGTGTTGTGAATTTTAGTGAATTGTAGTCCAATGCGTTTCATGTGTGTAAAGTTTCACCACTCTTTACTTGAAGTTACTTGAAGAGGACGGGTGAAGCTATTATCCGAAAGCTCGCCAATAAATTAAGAACGAGAACAAGTATTTTGAAGAGATTATTTAAAGTCAATAATTAATGTTCATGACTGGGATCTGACAATCCAATGAAACACATTTATAATCCAGGACGAACTCCAAGTCTGACAGTGTGAGTGTGCATCAGCTACTACGGTGAGGTAGCCGTTGATATATCTAAAGAAACGATGCTGCAGAGCGATAATGTTCCATTCTTTCAGAAAACGTGATGCCCTTGTTCATGAGAAGGTGCGAAATTCTATGCCAAGAGGACAGTGCCCCTCCCCAATGTATCCATCGGCAATGTATGCGAGAATGCAGTTAAATTGATCAAAATGCTTGTATATGCCGACATTAGGAGGCTTGCCAGATTTGAGTGCGTTCAACTTAATAGACAGATAGACACGGTTGCATGAACATGAGAGGAAATTACCTGAAGACATTCCATGTCAAAAAATATGACTCTGGGTTATTACTCTATGCTTAATCATAGAAAATTTCACTTTTACCAAAAAATTCAATCTGTATCCCAATGGATTAGCACATGATTTTCTTTAATGCCGTCTGACAAGAAGATGAACAAACTAGAACTCAGCAGACGCACAGATTTGTCTATGAAAGTCACACATCATTCTGTGAAAGTCTTATTTTCGATCTCGTTCCCTGCTGAAACTCGCTCTGGCTGCCGGAGTATCATGTTGTATAATGTAGATTACTCTCGAGTCATATCATGAACTTTGTGAATAATTGTAGATGCACAAATGTCTCTTCATGCTTAAGTGAGTTCAGAGTTTCAAAAAGTAGGGGCCTACTATTCCAAAAAAAGATAGTGAACCTGACTTTCCAGCAAGCAGGCAGAATCCACCGACTTTAGGTTTTTTTGGAAATGCTGTGAAACTGCAAGTCACAAGAGTGTAGTAAGATTCGTCCTTCAACCGACATGGACAAGTCTCCTGCTTATCAACAGTTGCTGAAATGGCATTCTGGTTGATTCTTCTTTTGTCAGATTTGATGCCATTATCATCAATAGGCCCACTCTGGATCTCCATTCTAAAATAGCAAATGTCGTGATGAAGCTGTACCACAGAATTAGATTGTTTAAGCGTATCACTTTGCTAGAAGTGCAGAATGATTCAAACAAATGGTACATGCAGGAGCTTACTAAGTGGGCAAAAAGAAATTTTCAATGCCTTGCAGAGATAGGAAAATAGTCGTGTGTCTCTTGCGGATTGCTGTGAATTCCTTCAAAATCCTCCGATCGCCACGATTCCTTCAGATTCGAAGAATTTAGATCATTGCGCAAAAGTCTTATCGATAATGTTGGGGCCTCAGATCATTACAAAAAAATTAGCATGCGCACGAAAAAATGTTCACAAACTTCTCTATAGACCTTGACATCGTCTGAGTCTCATTGCTACCGGTTGATAAGAGTCACAAAAACTCCGCATAATTTGGAGTGTTTAATGTTGAACTGGCTGCTCATTGTTCGATTGCTATGGCATTATGTCAGCAGATTGTGCCATTTCATAAACATTACATGCTCCAATGATCCTTTCTAGTCAAACAGAAGAAGAGACGACTGGTCTAATTATGTGAATTCTTCCGACATCGAAAATTCGTTGAAGTTTTGAAGGAGCTTAATTGCTCATTTTTTCGAAAACTTCAGTTGGGAAACAAAATGCAGAAGATGGTAACTACAGTCCGTTTCATAAAATGTGGATCATCCTACAATTTGAATAAATAAAACATAAGTATGATACAGAAAGCATTTTTCATGTTATTTCATGTCCCTAATATATTTAAATGTCCTTATATAATCTGATAAGCTATGATACAGTAACGGTCCTTAAGAAGCTAATATTTTGCGGCATTACTAATATTTTTTGTCAATGACATTACCAATTCGTCTAGGCATTGATTCGATGATATCGTTGATTTTTGACTGATCTAACTTTCTCCACTCTCTTTTTAACAGTGACGTAAGTTGTGATACGCCATCTGTAGGTAGCAATGAACGACGAACGTTACGTTTTAGAATACTGCATACATTTTCTATGGGATTCGGATCAGGAGAACGAGCTGGCCAAGATAATGTCCTAAGCCCTAATTGAGACTTGCATAAGTTGACTCTACTACTCCTGTGACACGTAGCATTATCATCCATAAATATCCAAGTCGATGGATCACCAAGTTGATCTGTCATTTGGCCAATGTTCATTCGTAAAACATTCACATAGCGTTCAGAATTCATGGTTCCTTGCTGTATGTGAAGTTCAGAGCGGCCATTGGTCCAAATGCCAGCCCAAATCAGTAGAGTCGCACCACCTTGTACCCGCGGACGATGTAAATGTCTTGGAATATCCTGATCAGATTTTATCCATAATCTCAATCGACCATCACTATCCTTCAGACGGACTGATGCCTCATCAGACCAGACAACCCGATCCCATTGATTTCGCCAGTGACAATGACTCATTGCCCATCTGAGACGTCTTTTTGTATGCTGATCTGATAATTCGATCTGAGAGGGCCTCTTACAGCTCTTGAAATTCGACTCAATAAGTCTTCTACGAATAGTGGACTTAGAAATAGACGAGTCTAGTGCAGCCATCTCAGTTAACGAGAGACTTGGATCCACTTTAACAAATCTCAAAATTAGGCGGTCTCTACGTTTGGATGTTTTGCGTGGACGGCCAGAGCCCTCAGAGTCGAAAATCATCATTATGCCATCGATGCACATTTGTGTAAAGGACATTTAGTCGCTTGCTTGTAGCTCGCAAAGAAAACTCCAGTTCCAGCAAGGCTGACACTTTGCCTTTTGTGAATGCGATCTCGTTATTGTTCATTTGTGCTTTGTATTTTTTTTCAACCGGTAAGAGATAGATTTCTAGCTTAAAGCAATCAGGAGTGCTGCCAACACCACCGCAACGAAGTCAGGAAGCTATGGAACATGAAGTCCAGTTAATCACATGTAGCAGTTACATTATTGTTGATGAATAATGGTGCTATTCTGGCTCTGATTGACCGATTTTCTTTATTTTTGTTTTGCTTGATAGCTTTTAGCTTATAGAACAACATATTACATAACAAAGGAAACAAATGTAATTTTATAAGAGTGAGGTATGATTTTGTGTAACATTGCTAAATGAAGATCAAATTATCTACTACTTTTTTATCTATAACAGGAAAACAATTCAATATTCATGCTTGAAATTTCCAACAATGATATTAGTAAGCACAACTGACATATCTTCCAAATTTCAGAGAAATTCGTTCAAGTTTGGCGGAGTTAGACAAAGTTGAAGTTAAGGCGATGTTTAAGGGTGATCCATTTTTTATGAAACAATTATGTGAAGTTGAAGATTTCTGATTTGTTCAGCAATCAGTGACATGTCTTTCTTTACAACATTACTTCATCTGTGACATTTGTAAATTTGATTGAAGGATATTGCGCCCCGCCTTTTAAAATGGCCATGTATGCGGAGAAACATGTTTGAATTTTGAAGATTGTGAGTGAATAGCTGTTGTTGACATCTCAAACTACACAAAAGACACACGGCAATTCACACAAGAAAGGCTGAGAAACAAGCTTAATTCTTCATCGAAATCCACTTTCTGGATTTTGGAATTTCATGCATTTCTGGAACGAAGGAAGCTACCTAAGTCCCTTTTGCGATGATGAGAAGTGTCTACTAGCAAGCTGAGCATTGGCAAAATTAGAGATTATTCGTTTGACAATCCATGAATCGTTATTGTCTTACGTAATCTTATCACACCTACAGTTGTCTTCGGAACAACATCTCTCTTTACTCGCTCATGTTTCTTGCTTCCAATTATCATCAGCGACACATCATCCAATCACCAACTCCTATCTCATTCAATTTTATCTCTTCCAACATGCTTATTGCATCAGAGATCGTCGACGGTGTGTCTCCTCATTAACAGAAGGGAATTTTCAGTTAGGATGAATTCCTACCGGGCCAGACCAGCACATTTGATAGTTTCCATGATTGTAATCGCCGTCTTTTTCTGCTTTGGAAAGTTCTCTCAAAACGGATTTCAAAAAGTACGTTTCTTATCTCGTCCGAAGATGTACAGTACACAGAACCAGTCAACGCCACTTTTGATATCCTCCACGACTTGTAACTGCAGCTTGAATCAAGTGAATCAGAAAGAAACACCAGCTCATCGGCGCAGATCTTTGAACGACAAAAAGTGCAATGTCTTCACGGAGACGATTTCAACGAATTTCAACATAGGAAAGCTGAAGTTCAGCCGCGGCAGTGCGACGATTTTCGTTTACGACAAATCAGATTTGATATCGAGACATATCTTGACATCAGGCTCATGGGAAGGTGGATACGTCAATGGTGTCGAAACTGTATTCAATATTGATCCAACAATGAATCTCATAGACATCGGATGCAATGTTGGAGTCTTTACTGTGGTTGCGGCGATGAGGAAGAGGAAAGTTGTCGCCATTGATGCAAACATCAACAACATTCAAAGATTAAGGAAGACACTTGTAGAAAACAAAGTTGATAAGTATGTAAGCCTTTTGCATAATGGAATATCTGATAAGTAAGTCTATGTGCAAATCTTAGTTGCTCAATATGTTAGGGGCGGGTCTCATGGCATTTCTCGTTTCTAAAGTATTGAAGAGGAGGTAAGGAACCCCTCAACCATCATATCAGGACCGGGCGACTTTTAGAGTCGTAGGAGAAGGGGCCCTCCTTAGATTTTCCATGTTCAGATGGATAAAACTTTTTGAAAACAGAGTTATTAAACTTTTCAAGTCTCTTTTTTGAATGGTGGTGCCTATTTTTCATGAATTGAAGACCTTCATACCAAAAATTCAAATTTAAAATTTGTATTTTCAATTTCCTTCATTTTTCATGAATATATGTATTTTTTTGACTCTTCAAAAATTGTTCATTACAACTTAAGTATATCTGCAAACTTTTAATCAATTATATCTATATAGTGTTACAAATATAATATTCTACGTAAACTTTGATACCACAAAAAGTAATTTGAAATCTGAAGGTAAATGATATCTTTTCACGTACTATTGCATTTTTCTATCTTTACAAATGTCTCGTTCTGATGACTTATTCGCTATAAAGACAAGGTTCTGATACATTCCGAATGCAATTTCGAATGATGACATGTATTTTGCATTATTCTGTGAGCTTCTTATCTAAAAATTCACAACAAAACTTCATATTTTCACATTTTACATTTCCATGCACAACTATACATTACATGTACAATTATGCATGTACATGCACATGTACTCATTCTGGGAGATAAGATAATTGCTCATGCATAAGTACCATGTAAATATGATACAGAAACATTATATCAATACAACATTAGCATGGATTTTTGAGGGCAGCAATGTAGGACATTTGAAGGCGCGTAAGCTATGTTAATAAAGCTAAAAATGTTGAAAAAAGCTATGTTAATAATATTTTGCGTAATTGTTGCGTAATATTGTTGCCTTCCCTTTTCCACATTGTACCATAGCTCAGTTACGCACAATAATCAATGATACTCTAAATGAAAACCATCAATTTTCGAAAAATAACTTTCAAAACTGACCTACAGTAAGTCAATCTTTCCAAATGTTTGCTGAAAGTTCAACATGCATGCAAACTAAAAGTCACAAAAAATTGAACTTTTATAGATTGAGATATAGAAAAAAGTTGATTGGGGGTGGTGATTGGCTTAAGACTTTTTTCGATTTTATGATAGTTGAATAAAGGAGATCACAGAATTTCATGAAATACTCTTATTTAGCATAAATAATAGTGATTCAGTGGCAACAATACGACACCCACAGCTACTGTTGCCACTTCAAAAATTCAAAATGCGCGCTGTCACGACGATTCACTTTCTTGAACTGTTTTCTTAATGCATGATTCGCACTTAACATATCCAAATAAATAACTACATGAAATTAATTAACATTTATGGCGGAATTTCTTCTCAGAAATAATCAAATTAATCAATTTTTTGAATAATCACATCCGAACAAAATACAGTCGTTGATCTGTTTATTTAACGGACACTTTCGACCAGAAAATCACTTCTAATCTTCTCAATTGCTTAGTTATAATGCGTGAGATCATTCAAATGTCATCATCAGTGCTTGTGGCATCATCCAAAAATTATTCTAATTAAAAAGATAATCTATTTTTAATAAAAAATAATCTAATTATTTCTGAGAATTTTCTGTAATTTTCATGTAGTTAGGTATTTGGAAATGTATTGCATGAATACTTCACAATCACAATCGTTGTGACAGCGTGTGTACTTTGAATTTTTTTAGTGGTAGCAATTGCCACTACCTAAAACATAATCAAAGGTGATTAAAGATATGCTTCAAATATATCTTCAAAACACACAGACGCACACACACACATAAAGTGAGCAGACGACATAGTCAAATGTCACCCTGGCAAGTACAGATTGTTTCATAAAAAATGGATCACCCTTAAACATCGCCTTAACTTCAATTTTGTCTAACTCCGCCAAACTTGAACGAATTTCTCTGAAATTTGGAAGATATGTCAGTTGTGCTTACTAATATCATTGTTGGAAATTTCAAGCATGAATATTGAGTTGTTTTCCTGTTATAGATAAAAAAAGTAGCAGATAATTGAGCAATGTTACACAAAATCATACCTCACTCTTATAAAATTACATTTGTTTCCTTTGTTATGTAATATGTTGTTCTGCAAGCTAAAAGCTATCAAGCAAAAAAAATAAAGAAAATCGGTCAATCAGAGCCAGAATAGCACCATTATTCATCAACAATAATGTAACTGCTACATGTGATTAACTGGACTTCATGTTCCATAGCTTCCTGACTTCGTTGCGGTGGTGTTGGCAGCACTCCTGATTGCTTTCAGCTGGAAATCTATCTCTTACCGGTTGAAAACAATACAAAGCACAAATGAACAATAACGAGATCGCATTCACAAAAGGCAAAGTGTCAGCCTTGCTAGAACTACTTGACATACAGCAATGAACCATGAATTCTGAACGCTATGTGAATGTTTTACGAAGGAACATTGGCCAAATGACAGATCAATTTGGTGATCCATCGACTTGGATATTTATGGATGATAATGCTACGTGTCACAGGAGCAGTAGAGTTAACTTATGCAAATCTCAATTAGAGCTTAATGCTAGGATAATGCTTCAACTTTCAACATTAGCATGAATATCGAAACTCTTATTTTAATGTTCATGCAAAGGAAAATGGCTGAAATGTGAGGTCATCATTCCCTCAAAGGAGGCACCGACGGTTGCTGGCATATCCAAGCTTCATATTGAATATTGCGATAATTTCAGTCAGAATGCTCTTTCCGGCGACATCCAATGACAAGCTTCAGCTAATCCGCAGCTCCAATCGGCTAAAAGAAATGAAGCCAAGCGGAGCTGTGGGCATGTCATTTTAAACTTCGGATCAGCTCAAGCTGCAGAGTGGCTTAGGTACATCTCTAAGACCTAGCCTTTAACCATTAAACTGTAAAGGGACACTCCCAACAACACTATGGTTGGTCTATTCGGCTTTTTTTACATTTATCTCTTTAAGATGTCTTGTATGCACTGTATGCACAATGAGGTTCTCAAAGCATGGCAAGTGTGGAAATACCAATGATATGCAGGAAAAGTACAGAAACTACTATTGCATCCTACTTCTTTTGATCAGATAGACACTGGAAGATAAAAATAACAATAGATAGAGAATAATTTTAACGATATAGCACGATAAGAATGCTGCAGATGTTAAAATGATGACCTTTCGTACTACATCCATTGCATGGGGGACATCTGTGTCCAGGCAAGTCAGGAGCCATACACGATAAGCCATAAGCCGAAAAAACAACTGCAACTTCTGTTTCAATGGCAGAGCTTACATAATAAGCCATAAGCGATCATTCTTTATGCTATTACAAAACAGCAAAATATCATACACTTTCTTCGTCTACCTGCTTTGTCAAAATGACTTGCGACTCACAGCTTGTGGCTTATTGAGGATCGTGACACGACTTTCGAACGATGGGTTATGGCTCACTCTTTGGGCCTCCGGCTTAATAAAATAAATAAAATTGATAATGACAATAGAAGACAATAAAGAGATTTCATTGACCAATAATAGACGGAACATGTGCAATATTCCATCATTTAAGATGTAGCTCGGTCGCATCAGCATTATGCATAACATTGTATAACATTATAACATTGTCTTCTCCTTTAATGGAAGTCAATCAAATTAGCAACGGCAGACTTTAGGCGAAACACATTTAGTAATTAATTTAATCACAAATCGCACTATTCAGTAAGCAAAACCAATGTGAAAAAAAAGAATAAAACATAAATGTAAAAGCTGATAATATTCAAATGGTAATTAATGAAAAAAATGCCTGTTTAAATATAAATTGAGTAAATAAAAAAATAATAACTTACACGAGAAATCCTGCCACACTGTGTGTTGAGCAGTGCAGTAATTGCGGTATTTGCTTACATAGACCAAACCTAATCTGCAGGTCTGGTCGCTCAGATGCTTGCATATTCCAGGATTGCGTCACAATGAAATCTAATGCCTTGATTGAGGGGAAGATAAAGTAAAAAATTCCGATAAGTGAAAAGAATTTGATCCCTTAAAAGGACTCATGTGGCGTTCCCTACAGGTTAAAGGAAATAACAACTAAAACAGATTGCCTAATTGAAAACATTCAGCTGCTTCTCAGCACTTTGCTTGAGATAGGTGTATCCTCTCTGAATGAGAGTAGTAGCTGTACAATTGACTTTTTCGATGAATTTTTTTCCAATGTACAGATTCTGTACAGATACGCCCACATCTTAAAACTTGTCCACCAACCACTCTAGCTCCTGTTTTTTTTCAAGTGAGACACCTGTTGTGATGTCAAGTAGGCCGGTGATCGGGAACAATGCATTGATCCAAACCACCCAATCACCGGCTGACCGGTTCTATCTTTGGCAGAAAGAATGACGAAATATGTGCTTCTGATGATGTCGTCAAAAAATCGGTTTTAAAATTGTTCTGTTGCCTTGCAGATATGCAACCTTCTCTGTTTTGTCACCGGAGAAAGGGAACATTGGTCATTCTCTTCTTGGAAAGGAAAAACCAAATGATGCATCGACTGTAAAATCCATCTACATGGATGACATCTTGGAAGTCATTGATTTCAAGAGAGCCATTATGAAAATCGACATTGAAGGCCATGAATTCGAGGCATTTCATAAAGCTGATAAACTGTTCACTGAAGTAGATATTCCCATTGTCATGATGGAGTGGAATTGGATTGGTAAAAATCCCAACAAGATCATTCCTAATTCTGTGATGTCATTTTTTGTGAAATTTGGATACAAGGCCTACCGGGACATACATTCGGACGCACCATTGAATAACAATCAATTTCAGAGCTGGCCTTGGGATATCGTCTGGAAACGAGGCTAGAGGATTTGCTTCAAGAAGTCTCTACAAAGAGATTTCAAACGTTTGTGTGTGAAGGTTGTGTACGATGGATTCAGCAATGAATTAATCAAAATTGAAGCATGAGGCATTCGAATAATTGCAAATGCTGACACAGAAATCCCATGCTCAATAAGATTCCAGGATGCGAACATTGAAAGCAATGACACGTCGTGGACGTGGACACTATTCTTCAATATTATTCAAGTAGAGGAACATTTTGATGAAATACCGTGCGAGATATTGCCTTTCGCCATCATAAGCCTGCAATTATTGCTTCTTTCATAAAGTAGAGTCCTCTGAAGATTTAGCAACGTTGACATAGATGCGCTTTCAGCAATTAATGAATTGATCGCAACTTATTTTTGACAATTCCTTATGTCTTTTGCTATTAAGAGAAATACTTTTTCCTCAGCTTCTTGACATCAACGTATCATGTGCAATGCAATCAATACGTACTCCTTCGCTTGAACGGCAGTTCTGTTTCACGTTTTGAGAGACAAATCAGAAAAACCCTATGAACTACATATTCTTGGGTCAAAGGCGGCAATTGCAAGCTATGACTGCAATGCTCTCGCTGCAGAGGCGCTTTCTCGTCGAATAGTAGATAGATATTCTAAAATTTGCGCCTACATTTAAAAAAAGTGATATTTAGCCTTTCACATCTCAAGCAGATGACATGCGATTGCGATTTCATTAAGTTAAGACTGTAAACCGCGGTGAGTCAATACCTAATGTCAGTAAAATTTGACTTTTAAAGTTCAAACTCCCTCGCCTGCTGAATGCAATTTGCATAAGGCCTAAGTTTCCTATTCATTCAAGAGTTCCAGGAAAAATGAATTTATCTTCAACTTTTGGTTCCACTTATGCTGTCACCGATTTATTCTTAGACTACAGGAATATTCCATTAACCCAACCAAAATCATAAATCACCGTTCTCTGCCTTCACAGATTGTCGTAACTCGTTTTTCACAGCTTCTGAGAAAATTTGTGACAGCATTGAGAAAACGTGTTTTGAAGTTAATCTCTTTGATGGTTATTTTAGTGTACATGCAGTTTCTTCATGTTAAATCATGCATATTTAATAACATTACATACATAATGGCATAGAAATTCGAACTATACTTTTAAAGTACTAGAACGGACTTAAACATTAACCGCAATATTACGCCATGGATATACATTATCATGACAGAAGCGAAAGCGGCCTCCAGTGAACTTCATGAAGATTCACGGCTATTATAGTCTCTCTTTGAGCAGAGAAACATTTCGACAAAATGCAGTGTCTCAAGACGCCATGAACCTGCGACTATATTACATGCTTGATTACCTTTAAGATCTGCAACAATTCTAAATCGATTTCAGATCTTTCCAAATGAATTTCACACATTTCCGGATAAATTTCAGTTTCTTTTCAATTGAATTTGAGTCTTCTTTGAAGTTGAGACTACTGACAGATATCTGAAATTCATTTGGAAATGTCTGAAATTCCTTGGAAAGATCTGAAATGGGCATGAAAAGATGCAGTCATTGAAATCTTTCGTCGCCAGCAGTAACTTGACATCGCCTGTGTCTCTTTGCTGTGTGATCCGGTTGATGACAGTCGCTGAAACTTCGCACAATTTGGCGTGTTTAATGTTGAACTGGCTGCTCATTGTTCGATTGCTATGGTATTATGTCGGCAGATTGTGCCATTTCATCAGCGTTCGCTGATCTAATGCTTCCTATCTAGTCAAACTGAAGAAGAGACGACCTGTCAAATTCTGTGATTGATAGTCATTTGAGTTAATGTTTTAGGCACCGATCTTTGTCACCACCGCTCATAGAAATTGACAACAATAAAACCTCTAGAATGGAAATTAAGCTTCATGCAATGCACAATAACGGCACATAAATCGCACGCATTTTCACGTAGATGCACCTGCCAACGTCTGTATCATTGGGTTGGAATCAGTCACATGAGTAAATCGAAGCTTTTCATTGGTTATTCATGCCCCAACTTAGTTCCCCCGGATGTGCCGCGACCTTGAGTCAATTTCCATTCTAGCAAACTTCAGATAATCAGTTTATTTCTATGCCACCGCTAGACCTTGAGAAGAACCAAATTACTGAAACATACAACAGCTGTAGATTTTTGTCGCAAGGCCATTTACTGCAAGCTAATTCATCAAAGTGCTTTTCTATATCCAGAGAAATGATAGCAACCAATAATATTTACAAAATGCACCAACAAGCTGTCGGTGTCCTTCTATTATCAGCCACTGGAAGCTGCCATCGTTACGGGACCGTAGTTATGACAACCATGTCCACCACATTCTATTGTTCTCAATATCCATGACCGTTCTAGTGCTTTATTAGTGCGCATTTTCCCAAATCCATGAATGATCGAGATGCGAATCAGATATTGTCAGATATTGTAAAATGTCTCTTTTAGTTTTTTAGAATTCGCGACGGAAGTGAACTGTAGCTCACTGGTGCAGATCAAAAATAATTAATATGACCAGCATTTCGACAAATCTCAACGATGTGAAGTACCATGGACAGCAAACATAAATGAAGAATGTGTAGGTCATATGGTTGCAGTATACATATCTCAATGTTGCCTTTTTGCATGAATATATTTTTATTCAGTCGCTATGATTAGTATTTACTGTTGATCATAACCGGTGTGGATTTCTAATTTTTGTGCATTCCATCTTTCTTTGTTACAGGAGCCTTTTGAAAAAATCATTTCAAGTCAATTTAGTCATCTTCTAATGATCGCTCACCCTCTAATAATCGTCTCACTGTAAACTGTACGATACCAAAGCTACTTACGAAGCCGATGCACAAAATGTACGAGGGCACTATTGTTCGCACTCATACACTACAAAATCGATTGGCCTTCCTATTCGATGATAGAGATAATCCAAAAGGAAAGCCAATCGCTTTCGTAATGTATGAACACGAAAATACTGCTTTCGTACATTTTGTTATTCTGCTTCTGTAAATCGGTTTCGTATTCAAAATCAGACAGCTTTATACCCTTCAATAAGCGCTCACACCATTCTCTTAGTCATCTATCATCTTACGGTAGTTTTTTAAGGTAATCTCAAAGCACATTTTGCTGCATCGATCGCACTTCTACTCCGCACCTGAGTGATTCATGCTGCGCAAAAGAGCGTTCATGAGAATGCGGCTTGATTGGGTGATACTATTGTTAACTTCTTTATCGATTTTAATATTTGAAGTGACAATTGAAGCTCACTCACGGCTTGCTTCTCAAATTCTACGACGGCAGTCAAGTCAATTAGGCCTAAGTATTCGATCAGCATGAATACATGTGCAAGAATGTGACATCTCATATTTATTCAGCTATATCATAATTAATGGATTGTAATCTTATTGTAGAATTTATACGTACGTGTAGCTCTATTCGACTATCTTTTATTAGAATTTATATTCGGACACATGTGGGCATGTAATGTTATGCTTTACAGCATTTGTAACCAATTCATGAAAAGTTAATGTTTTTATCTATATATCAAAGGAATTTACGAATAATCGCGCAGTCTCAATAAATCGTCCACTGTAAATTGAGACGAATTCGATAAACATCCTAGGCGATTATTAGAAGAAATACGGTATTTATGTCTTTGTATTTAATTTTCTTGAGATATTTTTGCCAGAAAACGCCTTCAAATGAAATTTAAAAGTGCACTTCGATTGTTAGATAAATATCTCCTTCCAGTGTATTTCTTGTTTTTTCTCTAGTAAATAAACAATAAACGCAATGCCAAAGTGAAATAATGTTGCATGAGTAAATCAAAATAAATTGACGAAATAATACTAGAAAATGTGATTCGTGAACATGAAGACTTTCTGACTGAGTATAAAAGAAAAAAGACAAAATTATATTTGATTATACTATTTGAAATAGACTGGAAGCATTGACATTGATGGATTTTTGTCTAAACGTGTTAATAATTTTCAAAATTTTGATGATTGATGATTATTTGGATGTAAATTAAATACATTGTGATGATTATTGATAATTTGATTTTTATCTTTCTTTACTGGAAGGCCCTTGAATATTTCAAAATGTTATAATGCAGATTCGACCCAAATTTTTCAAACCATGATATCAAGAAAAGCCGGGATAATGGACATTTTCCCAATCGAAAATTCGACGTCTGGAAGACATCTTCTAGACGACTAAAAACATTCTAAAACACGTCGAAAGGCGTCTTCAAAAGCGTCGAAAAAGAGTCTAAATTAAGGCTAAACGGTCCGCTAATAGACGTCTTCCCGAAGGTTATTATTTATCCCCCCGTCTATTATTTATCTCGTATATTTAGACGAGGTCTAATATTTAGACCAATTTAGATGTCCTACAAAACCATTCATTCTGGACAAAAACGAAACTGCTGAACATGAGACTTCTATTATAAGAGTGCATAACAAGAAGGTAAAGCATAATTATTTAGAGAGTTTTCTCTTTCTGGGGCTCCCCCTACCAGCAGCATTTTTCAACCACACTTGTGCGATCGCTTTGATATCCTCGATGCTCGCTGAAGTAGCCGACGTAATTGTCTCACCATAATGAATTGAACCATTGCATTCAAAGGTTATACTAAATCCTTTCCTTTCCTAAGACACTTTCAGTCCTTCTGGCAGTGAGCCCGGTAGGCTCTATGGTACTGTGAAAGTGCACAAAGATAACAAACCTATGAGACCAATAATAAGTACTATTGGCTCTGCAAGTTACAATTTGGCAAAATTTTTAGATAATCTAATAAAACCACATATAAATTCGAAACATATGTTGAATTCTACCTCTCACTTGATAGAAGAAATTAATAAAAATCAAGAACTTTTTCATGGCAAACATATTTTAATTAGTTATGATGTTGAATCACTGTTCACGAACATACCTGTAAATGAAACAATTGAGCTGGCGGCTATTTTAGTTTATGATAAGAATTCAACTAATAAGCCTTTGTTTGGCAGGGATGTATTTAAAAAACTGTGCCTGGTTGCCACGAGTGGTCAATTTTTATTTAATGACCAAATGTTTAAGCAGATAGATGGTGTAAGTATGGGTTCCCCCCTTGCTCCTACACTCGCAAATCTATTTTTGTCACATATGGAACAAAATTGGATGAATGAAGAATGCAGTCCACTTTATTACGCAACATTTGTAGATGATTGCATTTGCGTTTTTGATGATATAAAGAAAGTAGAACGGTTTCACCAATTTTTAAATGGACAACACAAAAATTTAAAATTTACTGTAGATATTGGAGGCAATAGTATAGCATTCTTGGATGTTAAAATAAATATTACGAATAATTTGGAAACTAGCATCTTTAGAAAAGAAACGTTCACAAATGTGCTATTAAATTTTAAAGCAAACTGTCCAAGAGCGTGGCACCGGGGTCTGGTTATTGGAATGCTGAGTAGAGCATATACGGTAGCCAGCAATTGGAATATATTTCATGATGAAATTGAGAAAATTCTGAAAATCTCTGAAATAACGAATTTTTGTAAGTCAACGAAGATTGAATACACGCAGACTATATCGAAATATGGAATTAATTGAAAATAAGCGAATATTACACTTCAAGGAGTCTTTTTCCTAACATGATTTGTGATGAATAACCAATACTAGGCTTGAGTCTTAGTATCACAATATAACACTGTTAAAAACTTAGCTGCAAAGATTAAAGTCATATATCCTGTGTGATCGATCGTCATGTGCACGTGTTTCAAACAGCATTGAAAAAAGTGTCTTTTGAATTACAACTGAATATTGAACTGAAGGTCTTGACACGATTTCAAATAACTCCTCAATCAGACTTATGACAAAATAAGACCGTCGATTTCTTTTAGAAAAATGCAATGTCCGAAAGCAGAATGAAAATGATATTGAGAAAGACATGTTGGATGAATTTTTCATAAGGTCATAAAATTACAATAAAAACAGGAAAGATGATGATTGAATTGGTGAAGACATGAAAAAATGATTACACAAATATTGGTCATAAACTAGTTGATGGAAGATTAAAGAGAGTGAATTTGAATTTAAGTAACTCACCATTCAATAATTTCGTAAAATTGGTATATTTCATGATACCAATTTTATTGTTGTTCCCGGCCCAATTCAATTTGAACGCCATTGAATCGCTAATGAAATATTTGAGAAATTGCCGAACTCCGTCCTTCTTCTCTCCACTGACATTTCTCAACATCCATTTCCTCTGAAATACAAAGTAGTGTGATTGAGAAGGCAAGTGCTATCATCGTTATGGAGAAGCATAAACATACTTTAGAAGTCCACCGCCAAAGAATCGTAGTTGGACGCTACGAGAAGCACAGAAACAAACTAGGATTCTCTGCCACGCATCAGTCACAATGATCATCCGATAATTTATATTTTCCTTCACTAACCTTATATCAGAAGCATACCACAGAACAGAAATATATGGAAGCTGTTTAATATCTGTAAATTCCCCTTAAAGTGTGTATTGTTGGTTTCCTATAAGCCAATTGACCTTAGCAGTCAAAAGCTATATTTATCCGATGTAGTCTTAAAAAACAAGTGAGTTAAACCATCTATTCATTGTAGATTTATCGCTGAGCTTCAATTTTCACCAGTCTCATGATATGTTTATAGGCGATTCACGTCCTCTTCTATATTACTGGATTTTACTTATCTCAATACACATGATTTTCCCAGAAAGGTTGATACGTCATTTTATCCTTATTAATCTAAGAGAATTTTTAAACAAATTCAGTCCAGCACGACAAGATTTCAAATTTAAGAAGAAATCACTTAAGTTATGTCCAAATTTCGTCACTAGCGAACATGATACAAAATGGGATGTCGTGGGTTTACTAAATCTCGTTTAACTTCAAACTTACAATCATATGATTCCATGACAAAAATGGTGTAGTCTATGACAAGAGGGACAATTACATTAAAGGAAATTATCAGGATAGATTCAAGTGCTCACAGAGATAAAAGCGAACAAATGGAATATGCATGTTCCGCCACTTACCGCCACTTTGTAATTGCTTGCGTCGCCAAGCCACTCGTTCAAGGTATTTATGTCCTCAATATTCTTCATAAGCGTATCTACAGGCCATCCACGCTCAGATATTTCTCCGGGAATATTCCGAGAAATAACTTCTAGATGTTTCACAACAACTCCCAAAATATGTAGCAGTTCATTACTTTTTTGAAGGAGCAATTTAGCGATCTCTGAAAAAAGGTAGCGCTATAAAGTTCATAAAAATATCACAATTTTCTTGTGAACAGTTAAATGGTTTGCTTAGCAAGACGTCACATGAGAACACCAGCGTTTGTTACTTTCATTACTGTTGCTACGAGCATATTGAAGTACATGTATTACATTATCATGTAAATCTAATGCGCACAATCTTTTTCAGCTCAAACATAATCACAATCTCTATATGAAATCCAATTCTCATATTTACTTACTCCATGCTAATTATACAATAGTCAGATGATTCGTCACTCACACTTATGGAAATTTGTCGTTTTGAATATCCCCGACCGAAAATCTGATCGATCGCATGTTTTAATATCGGGTAATTCGTCATATCGTTAACTTTTAATTCGTCGCATCAAAATCACTCGATGTCTTTTAATCGATTAGTTCGTCTCTATGAAGATTTTCAAGAACTCGCAATTTTTGTCTCGCTAACTGTCACAGATTGAGTAAATCATCGCAGCCAGCGCGCTTACAGAAACCTGATTGGCTGATTCTCACTACACTTGCCAACCCTGATATCTCAGATACACGCAAATTACTCAGAATTGCGCTTATCAATAATTATTTTAAAATCTCAAATTATCGTGAAATTGCTGGATGGGATTTGAACCTACCATTAACTGATGTGCTCTCCTTCTCGTCTCTTGATTGGCGTGAACACCCTTCCGTACACGAGTCTGCAAAATTCAAAAATTACACGTTCAGAATGCACATAAATTCAATCGACAATCTGAAAGCGACAAATTGAGAAGCTTGAAAATAACATGCAGTCTTAACATGCACCATTTAGTCTTGAATAAGGGTCATTGAACATGAGCATGATTTCAATCGACAACCTGATAATGAGCGATAGTGAAGCTTTAAAAAATCATGCAGTCTTAGATGCACCCTTTTGTTTATAACTTTTTATTTGAACATCAACGGTTTAACTATATTTTATATTGAGTAGAGCCTGTCGAATTTCTTATTATGGTTCCCGAGATTCACCGATAAAATGCCACCAGCGTTAGTCACCAAAGTCGTCAGTCAGAGATCACAGGTATCAAGTACGCTCAAGCAATTTATAATATGATTAGATTTCTTGGAACTCCCAGAATGCTACCAGCATTTTTAATACTGGTAGACTTGCTAGACAATGCTAGATCATCTTATCAAGGATGTATGAATCTGATCAATCTGCCGCCAGAGTTTGGTTAGGAGCCGTTCATGACGTCAACCACTTTTCACTATGCCAACTTGGGACCCCCTCACTCCCCTGTTGACGTCAAAAACGACCTTTGAAGTTCTCTTAAATTAAAGGAAGTACAATTTTTATGAAACAGAAATCTAAACGAAAAACGCGAGCGATGATGCGAAAGACACTGTTAGACAACGAATTCGGCATGATGGCTTGCGAATGAGGCTGCAGTGGCTACATGTGTTAACTTCCTATCGATAGTTATAGTTACAGACCTGCCAACAGTCCCGGATTCTGGAGCTGTCACTGGTCCTGGTAAGGTGTATAATTGTAACGGATATCAAGATTATAATGCTAAAATGAATTTTCAGCAGGTTATATTATATTTCAAAACACTTGGCGATGCGCGCGCAATCTTAATCTTTCGCGCCCAATGAAGGACAGTGACCGTCATGGCGTCATTGACAGAAAAGCACCTGCTTCACGGTTTCTATCATCTGTGTCGGGCACAGTCCGTCATAGCATCTTCTGGTAATGATAAGAAAACTAAGTTGGGTGCTAAAAGCAAAGGTATAAAACCTACATGAAGTTTGTGGTACACGTGGAATCACGTACTCGTAGTCATCCACTATCTGTAAGTCATCCATTATCCCCCCCTAAAATTGTGTCAACTTTCAAGTACCCCCCTCCTTACCGATCAAGGTTGACGTCAATTTTGAATGATTACTCCCCATAAAATGAGAAACTGACATCGAGTATTGAACGTCGTACAGATATCTGCAATTCCCATTAGAAAGAATCATGAATATTTTAATTTAAGTTCTGTATGTGTTCTTTCACACATTTTTAGGAAACATATCTAAAATTTTATATCATCAAATACCGTTTCTATCGCGTCTTGCTGTCTCTTTCCATGGTCTGCAAACCATGAAACATACACATGTTGAATTGAAAAATTATTTATGTAATTTCGAAAAATCACGAAGACCACAGCGATGAAAAAAGTAGGCTACTAAATCCGTTTTACAGCAATGTGAACAGTTCAACAATTCTATCATTCATTAAGGACCAAATTTATTCGCAGCCCATGTATCGTATTCAAGAATATTAGTCAAGATAAAGTAAAAAAGTAGCTGAAGTTAATCAATCAAGGTTAACAGAATATTGCTGTAACTTTCAAATACTGTTTATCTTACAAGTAACATCAATAGTTATTATTCGAATCTGTTCAATGTTCAACGTTTTAGGCTTGCAGGCAAATATTTTATTCCATAGATCGGCCTCATTACCAGCTAGAATTACAAAATCTATATTACAATAACAGAGTTGAAACTCATCACTGAGATGTAAACGGAGAAGACTACAACCGTTATTATAATATACTGTTCATTATAGGAAGCCAAAAGCGTCGATGTACATGTATGCTTGTTACTGTATTCTTTTTTCTTTTTTCAAAGAGATTACGAGGCCTTTCGGGCGTTGCAGACGTCCATCGTCAGGCAATTGAATGAGTTATTATGCGTCAACTGAATTGTCAGGTTATTGAATGTGTTATTATAATTACAGGTACATACGGATTAATTAAAAAAATGCATGTAGAAGAAGACAAAAATAAAGATTGAACATTTGCGCGACTTGCCTGATTGCTTTTGAATGTCATGGGGCTACCGATGTCGGTGATCGAGATTTTCTGGAGTAAATTTGGATTTGTTCAATAAAGAAAAGAAATAAGGGTAGGATAATTGTCGAACTTACCTAGTTGACGTCGAATTCTTTCCAGGTGGTGAACGTGATCGTGAACGGAATTTTCTGGAGTAAATTTAGATTAGTTCAATAAAGAGCAACAAGAAGATGTCGAATGTGGCGATTGTGAACGGAATTTCCTGAATCAACTATGATCAGTGTGATAAAAGAGCACATAATCAATGGTTGATTGAATAACTTACCTGATCGGTTTAGAATGTCCTGGCGAAATTGGCGAGGAATTGCTGAAAAATAAAAAGTATAAGCAATAAGTGAAAACGTCTAAAATAACAGGATAGGATACTGACATTTTTAATACAGTCAAACTTCTCTCTCACGGCTTACTCTGAACACGTTTACACTGAGCGACCTCTCACGATATGTTAAATGACAACGAAATGATAAATTGTATATTCTAAGAAAATCGTAGTATACTTACCATCCAGTTGTCGGGGATTCAGTACCATCTGAGGAAAAAGAACTTGATGCAGCTCCAAAGATTCTGTAAGACTAAATGTAAGCTTATGAACTAATAGAATGTGCGATACAATACGATGATGTCGTCTGTAATTCCCGACCAGTAAGATAAATCATTCGTTTCCTATTAACGACAGTTGAATCACGTGTTTGCAACAATAAAATCTGTTAGTGTTAGCACTTCCAGGATAGAGCGATGACTACGATAATGCATGATAATGTAGGATATAATGTACATGTACATAATATTTAGAAAATCATCAAATTAGGACATCTATAAGTTCTGATTTCACATAGCTTTCTATATTTGAAAGAAAGGTAACTTTCTATTTCTAAAACTTTTCTATATATATCGAACCAGTTAGGTTGATGTCTTGTCCTTTTCACGGGTTCGTCTTCCAAATCAGATTGGCAAATTGCCTGGATTGATTTTAATCTGGCATCCATGACATTATCTAGATAAATGAATAATACAATGAATTAATGAAAGATGGTTGATGACGATGCACGGGAGGTGATAAATTATCTTCATTTTTCAAGCATAAATCACGTAATTTTATTTTAACCTTTACCATCAGACCAATAGACGATTATAAAAAGGAGGGAGTGCTTTCACTTTATGCTTGAAAAATGAAGAGAATTAATGAAAACACAATTTTATCGAAACTTTGATTGTCATGAACGTTTCATACAAAAAGATGCTACAATGCGATTCAGCAGTTTAGAATCAGCTAAAATACCGAATGAAACTCACCAGCTTCCCCCAGAATTCTGATCGAGTGAGTTGCCCAATCTTGTCCAGGCCCCTGTGACTCGTTCCGAAGTCGATTTAAATCTCCAGTATTGTTGGTGTTTGGCCATTTAGCCTTTGTTCCTCCAGTCGTCCATTTTAAAGGCAGCCATTCCACCATGTGCTCTTTTATAAATTCCACTACCACAAACTTAGACATCTGCAAAACAAACAGCCTATCAACAACAATTTCACTGTAGGCAACGAATCTGTGATGTTCAAGCCAAAGTAATTTCCATGCCTAGATTTCGTGTTACCGGTAGATGTTTTTTACCGCACATGTCCTGTCATACCGTTGGCAAAAATATATGCCTAATGTGAAGTGTCGGGAAATCTATAGAAATCCAGTAGCCTCAAAGACCAATGATCTCTTAAAGCCACCCAAAAACATTACGCAGTGGATTTATGACCAACCCTGCTACACCTACAATAGATAAAGACATGACAAAGCATGTAACAAAAACAAACGAAGTTCTGTAGAATATAAGTATGTTTCCTCAAACTCATCCTAACTTTGCACACTAAGTGAACAGAAACCTTATGGAAAGCTTTACATTACTTCGATTCATAAAAAATAAAAATGCCATGCGCGAAATCATTCAGAATTTAAGGGCAAGTGTAATTAATGGATGTGTAGAACGGGTCAACGACACTTGACCCACCACGTTTGCAACCCACACACCGACGACTTCGTAAGAAAACATAATCCGACTTTTTGAAAATTGAATCCATGATCCGTGTGAATTCATAAATGAAAATAGCCACGAAATGATTCACAGTAGGCCTAAATTATAGTTATATTGACATTAGTACTTCCCTCCTATCTGGTCGGGACAGACAAACTTAGGACAGAAATAATTACATATAGCATTTCAAACATAAATAACTTAATGAACTTAAATGGTATCCTCTATGGATGAAAATTACTACAGGCATAAATAAAAAAATAATCAGATAAGGAAAAAAGACAATATGGACTTAGGATAATCACCACAGCATATACGAGCTGGTCTATTTTCTTCTTGTACCTGATTATTTCTTTTAGTGACAGGTAAAATAAGTTATTCGTGTTTGAAATGATATAATAATTCTAATGATTCCTGTCCTAAGTATGAACCCGTATGAGATAGGACTTGATACTTCTGTCAATACTATTATTTGTTATGAATCATTTCGTGGCTATTTTCATTTCTACAATTTCTTATACAAAAATTGCCCGTTTGATTGTCAACCACTTATCCCTTGACCGTATATCAAAACCAAAAATAGATATGTGTACATGTATTAAAACAAAAATTCTAATTTCCAGTTTCTCAGTGAATGTATTTGTAGAAACATTCATAGAACAACATTCAACATACATTAGTAGATTCACACACAGCGAACCACAATGTTGGTGAAGAATCAAATTAGAGTAGACAATATACAACAAATGATTTGATGCTGCGGAATCAATGCGAAAACCACGTTCAAATACCTTGTGACTACAAGGTTTATGTTGATATATTTGAATCGTTAAACATTAACGAAAAACATTCACATTTACAACACACAATTAAGATGATAGCTAATTATAAGATTCTACAATTCATTCACAACGCAGGTCATCCTGATGGAAGACATTCAATGAAACTATTAGAAAACTCAAGTTTAAGCAAAATTGTGAAACAACGGAAAAGCAACAAATCCATCATCGCATGGCAGCAAGATATATTTCCTTTTAATGTCCTGTAACTTAATGGCAATGAAATCACTATCACATTCTCCAGTACATGCACAAATTCCTAAGGATGTACTAGGTACAGGATCAACGTAATAATCTGCAACATTGGATGGAAGTTTGCACAGCAAATATACCCCATCAGTAGAAATTATGTTACATATTTTATACAATCGATTATTTACGCTTAAATAAGAATCCTTATCCTTAATTGAAAATAACACGCCGCGATATTCCACTCTGCAATATTGGGAGCAGTTCGTTTTTAACTCTAGAAGAGGTCCTTTAACATGTTGACAACTTAAACGATAACCATTTTCCATCAAATTGGCAGATATGCCAACAGTCATTCTTTCACGAGCTCTGTTTGCTACTTGCTCGATTGGTAGGAAGCCACCACGGATCATGCGTTTTATGGATGATAAGAAGCTCTCAAATTCAAACGTACTAATACTGTCAAGGTTACCACGTCCTTTGCATTCCCCAGCAAGATGAACGAGTGACTGCACGTTGTATGTTATGAATTCAGAGCCATACACATCCTTGGAACCCTTAACGAAATCTATCAATAATTGATTTGCAATGTCAATGGATGAGACGACAAGGTCATGGTCAAAAAGCATGAAAATGGCAACAATCATTGATTTCAATCGAAAGATCTGGTCAAAGTGATTAATAAAATGATGATCGCTCTGAGATTACATCACTCTATTAGATGAGGTCAAAGGTCAAACAATTAAAATTCAACTCAGATATCACAAAAATCGCACATTTTAGTATTTAGTTTCTGCAGTTGAAGAAACAGCCCAAAACGGTCACTTTTATCGAGACAATGAGGATAAAAGCAATGTGATTCTGAAAATATTCAATAATAGCTGATCAGCTGCAGAACTAAAAAGTACAAAATAATAAAAAATCATATTTGAAATTTGAATTTCAAATTTCAAGCATGTATGGATAGGCTAATAAGCAGATGATTTCAAATTCAAAGATTTTACATTTGTGAATATCCCTATATTAGTAGGAATAATCCTTTATGCAATCTCAACTTTTTCATCAAGAATTGATGCCGCAATATACATTAGAAGTGAATATACCAAAAGCAGACAAAACATTCCAAACATTCAAATTTTAAAATAGCTCTCACGCCAAAGTATTGTGCCAAATTTATCATCCTTCAGTCAAAAGCTGCATAATGCGTATAAAGTAAGCTATTGGAAATCTGGCGGCTATAGCTTGATTGATTCAAAAGATTCTCAAAAAATTCGCCACAAGGGTAAGGATTTCAAGTGACAGTTAAGAAAGGTCCACTCTACATTCTTTCTAAACCCTCAGCACAAAAGAATGAGAGGGGGAAAAAGAAAACTCGGCCACGTGGAAGAAAGGCTCTTTGCCTAATGTGCCTTCATTTATTCATTCATATATTTTCCTGACACAGAATTGTGACTCAGGAACACTTTCTCTATGAACTCCAGGGCAAAGAGAATGAATGTGTTGTCCTGACATTGTTCATCATCAAACTCAATTATCTACATGACAACGCCTAAAGTGCTGTCCAATTAGTTAATTGATATTTGCAAAACTTTCCATTCATTTATTCATCATTTCTGTAAGTTGCAACTGCAGACACCAAGCGAAACTTCTTGCTATTTTACTTATCAATAATCGTGTAGAAATGGGCGCCCAACCCTCGTAATCTCAAGAAGAACCCTTTCTGGGATATAATTGTACTTGAACAGATTCATGATCTGCACCAACATCAATGATTCGCTGATTAAATAACCGGCCAATTTTCCCGACCTTGAAGTAACACTTAATGAAGTGGCGTATCTCCCAGACATTCACTCCATAATGCATTTCTATCTCTGTAGCAGACATTGTAGATAGTAGAGTACTAGAAAGAGTGCTGAACCAAAGTAGTAGTTACGATTCAGAAATGAGTCTCAGAATCTGGTACTCTCTGGGTTCGAAAATAATTAATAATTAATTAATAACTAATAACTTAATAATCAATTAGTACTGAAATCGCACTCATCTTAGAGTCCTTTTGGTTCGAAAGCACAGTACTTAATTAGTACTCATATAATGAGTTGGACTACCACCTCCAATAAATCGAGAAATGGCATGCGGCATATCTAACCCTCTAGATCACATGGGCACATCCATCGAAGAACTGCTGTCACAATTAAACACCAATGCAATTTGATCAAAAGAATGTGCATAAAACTCAAAGCACACTCATAGATTACGTAACACCTTGGCATTCCTCAAAGCACACTCGCGGAGGATGGCAAACGTTGGCAGGGCTCAAATAAATGTCGGTGAGTATTCTTTTGATCCAAATTAATGTCTTAGGTTCATTGAGAGGATATCGACAAAATGTCACAGGCTGGTTTGCAGGATCATTTGTTGCTTCACTGCAACATTTCGATATGCAGGAACACAGCAAACGCCATTTCCAGTTGTGAGCGCTCGCTACCTGAGACAGAAGCGACGCGAGTGACGATTTCGGTGCAGGAACTATGAATGACTGTGTTGACTTGCTGATTGACGCCGTCCATCTAAAATTCGCTCACAATGTCGACAATACACTCTCAGCTGGTGGCAAAAAGTGTTAGTCAGATATGAGCGTGCGCCAGCTGCACACTGTTTCGTTGAACTTGGCCTCGCGTGGCATCCTTAATGATAGTGATATTTCTTCATATTAGTCGTCAACAAGCATTTTAGTTTTTTTAACTTAAGCGTTTTTCTTCTGTGAACTGTGAATTTAAGTTGGGAAATTTTAGCACTCATCTGTTTAGCACTCAGAATCAAGGACTTAATGACTTGCAGTGCATGGTGCAGATACTGCGGGTCCACAAACATCTCTGAGACCAATGAATTATCGGCAAGTCAGGAAGCAGACGCTGGTCCTATGCCAAAATTTTAAATATCATTGACGCTTCTACGTATTAATGCATATAATACATCATATTAGTACTCAAGAAGCATTTTTAGTACTCCTGTCAATTTAAGTTTGGTAATTCTAGTACTCCTATGTTTGGTACTTGCATTCATACTTAAGGACTTTGTGATGTACAGTGTACTGAAATTTTTATTTTTTCTTTATCTCAGTTTCATTGAATTTTTAAACTTTAGTTATGGAGGCTCATGTACAAGCTATGCTGCTATGTAGGACTACAGAATGGAATGAAAAAGAGGTAGGTGTGAAAGGTATAAACTGACATCTAATTGAAGATCATATTGAAGTTCTTAGACTGCCACAGTCCATTCACTAACATAAATTGACTTAATATTATACGAGATGCACTCGCAGATGCATTATGCTTCATTTAAAACACAATGTGGCAGCCTTCTTTTCTCAACAGTTTCATAATGAGATTGCAATTACGGATTTCAAAATCACAGAAAAACATTCCTTGGATTAATGCTAGGATTGGATAAAATCAAAAATATGCTGAGCTACAAAGTATAGATGCATGTTAATAACGTGGGATGACGGGATGTTGGAAGAGCAGATAATGTGAACTGACCTTCCTTCGGCGTTTTCCTTGATTCAGAGCAATTTCATGGCTTTGGTGTAAAGCACAATGTAGAGACTGATTTCCTTGCAACAATAGCTCTCAGAAGAGTGTTAATATAAAAGTACCATGTCTGGTTATCATCGTTTTGCTCTATCTACTTAAAATCGCCACCAAAATGCGTTCATATGGTCGTGCAAGTATTCAAACATTGCTTTTATCAATAAGTGACATCCTTCTTCCATCAGAAGATCTGCTTGGTGTCATTTATGTTCAATAACCTGCAACATGAAGATGATGGAGTCTTCTACATTGCAGCATGACTCATTGATCGATTTCTAAAACACCCTTGCTTCAGGAAAATAGTTTTGGAATACGCCAAATTGGTCCTAAGTCCTTAAGACTGGTTTCCGATGGGTCGCACGTCGTGCGTCGTAACACCGTCTTCCGCAGTGGCGCGCTCTGATTAGTCAATGTTTCATTCAGCTGCACTTCAACTCGTAAAACGGTTTCTAAGCAACGTGTCACCCTTGCGACGTCGCATGTATGTAATACAGCGCCTACTGTGACTTCAAATAATGTTTGATAACAGTATGCTTTTACTGCAACCTACTTTGTAACTTTTCGCAAGTCTGCAATCCTTGATTTTTTATTTACATTTTTGAGCTACAAACATATTCTATTCTCCTCTATTTTAAATATTCCAGCGGCATGAACGTCCAGCGTTCCTGTCGCAAGAAATAGGGAAGATAATTGCAACGCCGAAATTCACGCAAAAGAGAAGACGGTGAGGCAACGTGCGACCATTTCCAAACCAGCCATTACTTTACACTGGCTTTTGCTGCAGCTGTAGCAGACGAGTGACACTTTTGTCGTGTGATTGAAACGAAACATGACATTGCTATAAAGAAATAATCTTCGGTTTAATCGCTCAACTGCAACATTGACGTCATGCAGTGTCAGAAGAAGTTAGGACAAACGTCACAACGAGGTCATTTTCGTTATCTGCGGCTCAGCACATGAACTGCCAGTGTATAGCAGCCTTAGCACGCACACGCGAACCTCAACAGCCAGATTGAACATCTGTCATGTGAAACCAGATATCACTGGCTCATTTCTTTCTCCGTAATGAAGCTGTCGGCTGGATAAATTATTCATACCTTTCGATTCCTCACGATCTGAATTTGCTGGATATATCCCTTTATTGTGGCTTCAATATTCGCCAGAATACAGACTTGAATTTACAAAAAGAAAATTGATTTTCTTGTCCCTCGTATCTAGTAATGTCCATGACCATCACTTTTAAGGACGATAATCTCTAGACAAAATGGTTTATCTCTGTGCAGCATTCCCATTGGTATGAGAAATAATTTTACATAAATGCACGCATCAGAAACACGTTTTGAAAAGATAGATGAAAATCCGGTACCTGCAGTTATTGAAAAATAATTGATTAATTACATGCTGTCTATTGTCGAGAGAGTACGAAATGACACGTTGATGTCTGTCCATGTGAACTACGGATAGTTTAGTGGATAATGTTGAGCTACAAATTTGAATGACATTTCCTAACGCACCCAGAATGAGAGACAGGAAATTGAACGCAGAATAAGTTATTCCGATGTTAAAAAATGGAAATGAATTGAAGTAACATATTGAAAATGTTGACAACTTATTGAATCATACCGCAAAAACCAGCAGCAAATTGAAATCACAATCATTTAGAGACAGTTCAGCAATATTCACAGGAATTAACGAAAGCGTCGAAGAGGAATGTTGATGAGTTCATGCCATTTAGACTGACAAGGTTAGATAGTTTAAGTGAATTAGCAGCACAAGTAATAGCTATCAGATGATCACGTTGTCCAAGGTTGGAGCCGTCACCGATCAGTAGAACCTTGCAATGAATTTTGAATATAGGTTGCCCATTACGGCCAGTGGCCGAATGTTTTGATTAAGTTAAATTAACACCCGGTATTTTGTATGCGATTGAAAATTGTAATAAGAACAACTGAATATCTAGTCTCATTGAAAATTCATTGTTTCGAGAAATTTTCGTTTCACCATCTCTGAACATCTTTTAAGCCAAACAAGCCTTGCTTACCAGATTTCTAGTAGCTTGCTTTCTACGTTTGACGCAACTTTTGACAGAAGGAGCTATTTTAAAATTTGAATTTTTGGAATATTTTCACTGACTTCGGTATATTCGCTTTTAATGCATACTGCGGTATCAATTCTTGATGAAACAAGTTGAGATTACACATAGGATTATTCCTATTAATATAGAAATATTCACAAATGCAAAATCCTTTAATTTGAAATTATCTGCTTGAAATTTGAAATTCAAATTTTAAGTATGATTTATTACTTTTTGTACTTCTATTTTGTACTAAAATGTGCGATTTTGGTGATATCTGAGTTGAACTATAAGTTTGAATTATTTGACCTTTGACCTCATCTAATACAATGATATAATCTCAGCGCGACTAATAATCATCGTTTTATTAACCACCTTTAGCAGATATTTCGATTAGTGTATGGTTTGTTAGTTTTTGTTGTCATTTTCCATTTCAAATAGTGATCTAGTGGAAACTTGTTAAAAATTGGCAGTTTCTGACCTTTGACCTTCACCTCAGCCCGGGGATGACCCTAGAAATAAAATTGTTGCTGATTTTCCGAATCCGATGAGCTTTTATCTGGCATTACTTCAATGCTGACATCTGCTCTGTGTCTCTATAGTCAGCGGCCAATGATGTTTGCGATAATATCTAGACGCACTTTGCATGATCGGAGATCGCAATATTGTTGACTTCCGTTTGCGACAGCGGTAAAACTGCCTGAGAAAATGAAGAGCAAGGGATCGTCGAAACTATAGGAAACTCATAGGAGATTGCTTGGATTTTAGCCATACTCATGCATCATTCATAGCCTCGACATTAGTCAGGATTAGCACATTTGCATTCATAGTATGACACACTTTCCGTCTTGAACAAATGTGAATATAGATCCTTTAGAAGAGATTCGAATGTTTCCGTTGTATTTCAGACCCAAGCCTCGTAGCTCACTAGGTGACATACCACGCTCAATCACGCGTAATTACACATGACCCCAAACATCCGTGGCTATGCGGGATATTCCTGCAACATCTGTTGTGTAAGTTAGTATAGTTGGCAGTCATGTTATAAAGACTTTGTGTCTCATGTGTCTGCATGTATCAGAGGCTAAACAATGTGATAGGACCTCAATTTCATGCTCAGGGAAGACAGAACATGCTTAGCGGTTCATCCGTGGTTCAAGCGGCAGCGCAGACAACCGTAGACGACGCGCAAACTATAAACGCTCGCCCGCGCGTATTCATAAACATTCCCCATGTTTTAACAGCATCAGATAAAGTGATTTCTGACTCTTAGTGCAGCGCGTATGCAAACGCGTAGAAGAATAAAATGTCCTTAACCACGGATGTTTGGGGTACTCCGTAATTACGCGTGAATCACGCGTGGCATGTCACCTAGTACTGATTCGTTCACACTGTTCATGTCATGCTATCTGATTCATCAGATCTCAAATCATCTCCGAGCTTCGGGGAAGTGAAGTAATTGTCACCATATGACTTTTGTAGGTAAGAGGCTGTTACTAAAGTAATAAGTTTGTTGAATACAAATTATACCCATATAGCAAGTATATTAAGTGAGTAGCAACTCAGCATTAAATGAATCGCCAATGTGAATGCATCCTCGATTTCAAATGAAATTTGGTTGCTACGTAGTACCGCATGTAAGATTTTCAATTATTGCTCGACGGACGATTAATGATCATCATCGTGCAATAAATATTACCGCAGAATTCATCGCTCCATGGCTGCTTTCTTATCGCACTGTGGTTGTATGCAAAGTATTTGTTGTATGCAGACGTTTATTTCAGGACAAAGAAATTGAATCATAGAGTAAGTATATTACTCAACGTAGCAAAGTGCGTCAATGTTAAAAAAACAAAAAATAGGCTAATTACTAGTTAATCTTCAATAGGTACAAATATGATTTAAAAGAAAATTTTTATATCCTAAAATGTCTAAAAATTTTAAAGATGCTTACTAGAAGGACAAGCAACGCTTCTCCTCTCCTCATGTGTAATGAATTGGCGAGTAAGTCGTTCTGTTCAAAATTATGTTTATCACTTATATATTGAAAAGATCCTATTTAACAGTCTGCCCATTCAGATGATAAGAGGACAGGTCTGTTTCCAATCAAAATACCAGATCTAGCTAACACAGCAGGATTATGCTATCTAAAATCTACCAGGTGTGTAAGAGAATTAATATTAGTTCCTTAAGCTAAAACGTGAAATAGAATTCTACAAAATATGCATACAAATTATTTGACTATTTCTAATGAGGTCATCAACAGGAACTTGGTCAGGACGATCGCGTTTCGACCGCCTAATCCTGGACACTCAAACCCGACCAAGCGCGGTCCTGTACATTTAAGATGCACAGCCTCAAAAATTACATTTATAATAGAGAAAGATTAGCATCTATCAAAAAAAATAGAGTTACTACTGACTGAAATGTACCTCAGGCATTTGAAAGAAGGACAGAGTCCAGCCAGTAGAGGTCAAGAGGCGGGGACATAATCCACCTTCAACTCAAGACGTGCTGCAAAAACAATTCAACGTAGCAAATTGCGTCAATGTAACAAAGTTAAAGAAACTCGACCTAGATTAGGATAGGTAGAGTGGTAACTCCACATTCATTAAATCCCCAATGTGTATGGGTAAATCCAATTCATTCCATAACATTTCTGTCTTTTCAACTTTGGGTCTCAGATTTCAGTGAAAATTTGCATATATACTTATTTTTTTACGCTGAACACGAAAATCTTAGCGGCGACCACACCAAATAAAAACTTTCCATAGAAATCTAGCACTTTTAAATGCCATTTTCTTCTACATCTCGGTCAGAGGACAATGATCTCGATCCGATAGATGTCGAATAGGAAACTCTTCGGCTTCTGCATTTGGGTTGCTGATGAGACTGGGAACGTAGGATGAATGCTTGCATGCGTAAAGCGAAGTGACCAAAATATAATCTATTGCATCCTTTGACCGTGACCGGCATTGTCCTCTGACCGAGATCTTCAATTTCAACGTTGTCCTCTGACCGAGATTTTTAAGATCTCGGTCAAAGGAAAAATTGATGTCGAACAGAAAACTCTTCGGCTTCACCATCTGGGTTCATGAGAGGGAACTTAGGGCAAATACTTGAATGCGTAAGCCGAAGTGATCTAAATGAAATTGCATACATTATAATGTCCTTTGACCGAGACCCTTGTTTTCTGACCGAGATCTTCAATTTTAACGTAGTCGTCTGACCGAGATTTTTTAGGGTCTTTGTCAGAGGACATTCTCGTGGCTTTTGGAGATTTTGAGAGGGTTAATTAATATAAATGAAAAATTTATTTTGCATAGATGTTAAGAGCATGGATCCCTCCTATGCCGCGAAATTTCATCGATTCCTGACAAAATTTCTGGTTTCAGCATCCATATGAAATTTTTGGGAATATTCAAATACTCTAGTCGAAAATACGGATAAAAATATTTTTAAATCAATATTGCTCACTTGTAACGTCACCAAACTGAATTTTCTTTACAGATTTATAAACTAGCACACTAGAGGATTCGTTTGGTGCAAAACGTTTGATGGAAAAATCAGTATTCTTCGAGAAAAGGTACCTCGGTCAGAGGACAGAAAATGTCTCGGTCAGAGGACATTTTTTTCATTGGACAATGGAAACCTAGTGAAAAGTCAATGATTAATATTAATTACAATATTTAAAATTAGACTGTCTTAAAATTAGGCTGTCTTATTGGCATGTTGGGCTAAGAAAACCTCTTCAAAATTTTTGAAGTGCGTCCTTTTGTCCTAATATATTTTTAAAAAAATATTTTCGGTTAGGTTCTGCTATGTTTCCTCAGGCTTGGACAGACCTTCCATATCGTACATTCGATACTCCATGCATTTTCTATGGGATTCAGATCAGGCGAACGAGCTGGCCAAGATCAAAGTAAGTATATAAGGGAAGTATGGAATCAATGGTTGATTTGTGGCGACAGCTATGATATTACTTTTTCGCCAGCTCTTATAAGCAGTTTTATTTGATATCGCAATTGACAACAGAATAGTATTGAAATATTGAATGGAAGGGACTGAATAGCTATGTCAAAACTATGAAGTAGTGAAAAATTACATAGTTATCCGTAGACATCTGGAAGACAAAAACATGAGATGAAGATCCATTTCTATGCTTAGAATGCTAGATTCGATTTGGCATAGAAATTAATTGATTATTAAGGTACTTAATAGACGACTACAAACCACTCTATACGATTTAAGGGGGGCTTCTGATTGTATTCATCTGATTGTATTCATGTACTGTGTATAAACGTGTTTACAAACTTTTGCCCACTGAACATCTGAAAATCTTTGTATCAAATCTAGAAATGCTTCATTTTCTTATTGATAACCAATTGTACATACATTCATTGATTAGTTTTAAATTTCCATTCATGAATGTATGTTGGAAACATGATGGACCTTACCTACATTATATACTCTTAGTCCTATTTTTTTCATCTGATTATGAAAGCATCCTATGTGAAATTTAATAATTATTTTATTGACATCCTAACATATTATTTTTTTCTTACATCTGAGTATTCCTTTGTATTCCCTTCTATGATTAATAGCAGTATTTGATGATCCGTGTTGAGATGACAATTTATAAAGAAATAGTCAAATTCTGAAATGTTGTCACTAAATTATTGATATATCACGTAAATGACTGTTTTTGTCAGTGATGAAATAATGAAAAATGATGAATGACGCTCCAGGCTTAAGCTGCAGATACTTTGTATTAATTGCATTCGAGTATATTGAGCAATTAATACAATAGTTCCTCGGCTTCCGGCAAATCACTGAAAAGTAAAATTATATTCACAACAGAAAAAGGAAAGCAACACGAAACATTCAGATGCAGATGAAAACATTTGTGACGCAGATTTGATTTCATCGGTTGGAACATCATAGGCTGCATCAATTCACAAAAGGCCTTCAACCGAAATTTGTGTTATTAAGCTATAAAATAAACCACAAAACGTTTCACTTTTGGTTTGATCACTTTTGCCAATCAAATTTCGAGTGCTGTTCATTCAAGTTTTTGTCTAGACGTTGCGAATAATTATCAATTAATTCCACCGTACATGTTCATCTAACATCGGTATTAAGCATTTCAAAGTGCAGTATAGACTACTGAATACTGATTGCCTCATACTGCTTCACGATGTTGACAAAAATGCACATATGTAGGGATGATCAAAGGTAACTTCCTAAAGCAATATTTCAATTATATTTCAATTTCAATACTCCAAGAAAGTAATAGACATGAATAGCATTTTTTCAAGACGGAAATTTACTGGGCATTCAAGTTTATGACAAATTATTTTTGGCAGCAAAATCTCTCAGAATTTTTATTATTTCGCTGTGAATACCCCGCTGTTGCTCCTATTGCGAATATGTAGGCTAACTTTATTTTAACAAATTATATTTCACATATAGGCCTATATTCAGCATGATTCATATTCATAGCACATATATTCAGCATGACTTCGAAAATTTTCGGTGCGAGCAGGTGAGTGCAGCGCACACCCATAAAAAAATTATTGTTTTCATGAGCTAATATCATAAAATAAACTTGCAGTAGTTATTTTGGACATTTTCAAATCATGATAAATATAAATTTCGGTTGAAGAAACAGCTTTTCTAAATTGATCAAAATTTGATTATTAAGCTTCTGTTAAAGGCTTAAATAAAAAATATTGCAACAAATGTGTCAGACTCATCACAATACAAGTTTGTAGGTATTCGATTCCTCTAACGGCCGATGCAGTACAACCAATTATTGTGATGTAATCAACTAGATCTGTAGGTCATCACTACCACATTGGTTGCCTAACACTGACGGTACTTATGGGTTATCTCCCCCCCAGGTTTTCTAATTTGTCTAAAATCTACTGATATGAATCAATCGTCACCAAACTTCGGGTACACGTACTTAAGCATGTTTTCTACCTAGATGCAAAATTTTATGTAGATCGGAAAGTACTTTTTGCATTAGATACAATAAGGTAAAGTGGAGCGATGTCAACAGCTTGCTTGATGTGACTTCGTCTGTTCGAAGCATCATTGCTGCTAGTGTGTGCATTGTTCTCTCTATCTCTTCGTCTCATCCACTGCAATTTGAAATCTTCCCACGACCACTACCTTGCCACACCTTTATTAAGCCAATTATATTAATATAAGGGATGTGGTCTGGTCATCATCGCTTGACGAGTTCTCGTGAAATGACTTTGTTAAACTCAAGTGTTTTCTGTTCAGACGATGAGGTCACTGACAAGTCAGATCAAGCTATCGGCATCGCTGCACTTTAAGTTATCGCTCCTAATTTAAAAAGGACCTCTCCGATTTGCCTAAAACTTGGTATGTGGCTAGAGAATATACTCACTTACGTGTGTTTAAAGTTTTGTGACGATTGATTCATTTTAGCAGATTTTAGACAAATTTGAAAACGTGGAGGGAGATAACCCATGAGTACCCCACTGACAAGTCATCATGTCATAGTGGCTATCATTGAGCAAATAAACAGATTTCTTACCAACAATGTCTGATTCGCCCTAGTTTACCGCATGTCAAAAAGCTTCATCCGAATAACTAAGCAAAGGAATCAGTGCCCGCTTTAACATTTTGAATATGCCTACTCCTAGAGATTAAACAAGTGCATCAATTCGTACCTTCTGATATGCCTACCACTGTTCTCAAACATGTTGATTTCACATCAAATCAAAAACTGTATAATTACTGAAGAATAATGATGATCATGTGTAAATCGCGGACGAGCAGCGACTACGGATTGCCGAGAAGATAGATTCAGTATATCATTACATGTATATGCTAAAAATCTGTAAAACTTCCAATAAATTTGATGCTATGAAACTTTGGTAACGTGTTCAGTAGACAACCACTTCTAAGAAGCAATTGCTTAATTCTAACGATGAATGCCTACATGTAAATAAATTATGCGGAATATTTGAATCGATCATGCAAAAATGTAACCGTTCAGCAAAGACAGTTACCATTTCGACTAATTGTTGCTTCTGAAAACCTCACTGTATAGTTATGGCTGCTGGTACCCACTTTTACGTGGGAATAACTTGGCCTCAGTTGTCTGGTTATTTACACGCAACATTGCGTGTGAATAACCTCACGTCTTTTGATATCGGATCAAATCAAGCCTTGTTGGCAACTAAAAATTAATTTCATTTTTGCTAATTGAATTAATGAACCGCTAATTTTCTTTTTTTGAAAGCACTCTTACAAGTAGACTCTCTCAGCTGCCACTACTCTTTCTCTAATAGGCCTACTAAAATTGTTATTAAAGGGTGTTCGTTATCAAACATAGTAACTTGGAAGAAGCTTTTCGTATAACATCCATGATGCGGTAAACTCGGTTGAATCGGATCAATAGTGCGAAATTGAACTTGCTGCCCAGTCATAATTGGCATGGCGGAAATTATTGCACCTTATACACTTATCGTCTTTACACACAGTTTCATTATATGTCAAAAATTTGATCGACTTACTGATCCAGTTGATTGCGTCAAACATTTTTTTACAAGATCGACCATTAGACAGAGTGTTTGTCAACCTTGAACATCATCATGAACGAGGTTGTGTGGACTATGTAGTTAACCATCACTGAGTTGCCACTTAAAAATTATATTTACTTTTAATAAAATGAAATGTATAACTGTGGATGGGTGATATCAACTGCATCAGATGTAGTGACTATACTCGTGTTGCAAAACTTTCAGTTGATTTAATTAACTATCATTAACATCAACTTACCAGACGCCATTTCACGCACAGATCATAATGATTCACTGAACAGCAAAATTTAGAACATCATGCGCCTTGTGAAGTCACAGTAGCGACTGTCTGTCTGCTTCCTTAGTTAATAAAGCAATCAGACAGCGACTAAGCATGACGTCACAACAGTGAAAACGTAGAGTGATTTGTGTGGGAACATCTCGCTCAATTATCATGAAGATGGTGGTATCTCCTGCAACTGGTGCACTCAATGCATGAACACAGATATCAGTAAAATAAGAGCATGACAGGCTGCTTTAGGACAAGCGCAAGAGTCACGTGCGTTAACCACGCGGAGTTGATCTTCACTGGCAGATGAAACGCTAAAGAACCATCTAAAGCACAAAAATGTTGCTAAAATAGCGAGCAAATATTCCTTTCTTCTCATTCCAGGAAATATTTGTATTAGATGCATCTTCAATATGTAGATAAACAATATCTGAGAGCCAAATGACACGATTTCTCCACTGTTTCATCGATAAAGCCATATTATTCAGAAATGACACGTTCAACAACAAAATTGATGTGAAAAATGAATAAAGCAGTAATTTTTATGTAGGAATCACTAGAATAATGAAGTTGTCACCAAATATTCTAGCCACAGTGTCTTCTTGAAATTGATGAATATGAATATCTGAAAATTATTTTGGCGAAAAAAGATGGCGCATTTGTCGCCACAAAAAATACATTAGAGTAATGGGGAGTTTCCACACTTGATATATTTAAACACTTTGGCCAAGATAATGTCCTAAGCCCTAATTGAGACTTGCATAAGTTGACTCTACTGCTCCTGTGTCACGTAGCATTATCATCCATAAATAACCAAGTCGATGGATCACCAAGTTGATGTGTCATTTGGCCAATGTTCATTCGTAAAACATTCACATAGCGTTCAGAATTCATGGTTCCTTGCTGTATGTGAAGTTCAGAGCGGCCATTGGTCCAAATGCCAGCCCAAATCAGTAGAGTCGCACCACCTTGTACCCGCGGACGATGTAAGTGTCTTGGAATTTCCTGATCAGATTTTATCCATAATCTCAATCGACCATCACTATCCTTCAGACGGACTGATGCTTCATCAGACCAGACAACCCGATCCCATTGATTTCGCCAGTGACAATGAATCATTCCCCATCTGAGACGTCTTTTGTATGCTGATCTGATAATTTGATCTGAGAGGGCCTCTTACAGCTCTTGAAATTCGACTCAATAAGTCTTCTACGAATAGTGGACTTAGAAATAGACGAGTCTAGTGCAGCCATCTCAGTTAACGAGAGACTTGGATCAACTTTAACAAATCTCAAAATTAGGCGGTCTCTACGTTTGGATGTTTTGCGTGGACAGCCAGAGCCCTCTTTACGACAGAGTCGAAAATCATCAATATGCCATCGATGCACATTTGTGTAAAGGACATTTAGTCGCTTGCTTGTAGCTCGCAAAGAAAACCCTAGTTCTAGCAAGGCTGACACTTTGCCTTTTGTGAATGCGATCTCGTTATTGTTCATTTGTGCTTTGTATTGTTTTCAACCGGTAAGAGATATATTTCTAGCTGAAAGCAATCAGGAGTGCTGCCAACACCACCGCAACGAAGTCAGGAAGCTATGGAACATGAAGTCCAGTTAATCACATGTAGCAGTTACATTATTGTTGATGAATAATGGTGCTATACTGGCTATGATTGACCAATTTTCTTTACTTTTGTTTTGCTTGATAGCTTTTGGCTTGTAGAACAACATATTACATAACAAAGGAAACAAATGTAATTTTATAAGAGTGAGGTATGATTTTGTGTAACATTGCTAAATGAAGATCAAATTATCTACTACTTTTTAAACTATAACAGGAAAACAACTCAATATTCATGCTTGAAATTTCCAACAATGATATTAGTAAGCACAACTGACATATCTTCCAAATTTCAGAGAAATTCGTTCAAGTTTGGCGGAGTTAGACTAAGTTGAAGTTAAGGCGATGTTTAAGGGTGATCCATTTTTTATGAAACAATCTGTAGTTGAAAATGACATTCAACTCCAGACTTAACTGCAGACCTGGCCCCGTTAGCCAGTAGTGTCCATATCCACGCTCATCGATGATATTATTTTTTCATTAGAGTTTCCACTCTAGTAATTCCCTACTCCATGGTGCCGAACTCGTAGCATAAGGGTGTGGTGTACTTCGCTGAGGGCGCATGTCTTAATTTGCTATGACTAGGACAAATATTTCGCCTGTTTTGCATAATTACATGGTATGATAATTCTCAATACATTCGCCCTACAAATCACACAGAACTATGAATCTTTCATTAATAACAATGAAATTAAATTAACGATGGATCAAATTTCCATGCAAAAGATGTGCGGCTGGTAGGATTCGAACCTACGACCAAGGTTAACTAGACCTGTGCTCTACCAACTGAGCTACGAGGCACTTACGCGACTCTGTCAGTTGGCAGGATCAAACCCTCACCACCACACATCAGTTGTCAAGGCAATAATAATCAATGGATAAATAACACGTCACAATTGTGACCGCCGACATTAAGGCAAGTAGCGGGGATCGATTAGCCACCAAAGCATCTTAAGCCATGTCGTGAATGCAATTAACAACAATGAAGCCTCATATAAGTATCGTCAGTTCTTAGCTTCTTGTGATCGTGAAGATTTTGTTCTCTTAATATCCGACGCAGAATGTTATATGACAGTGCGGGTCGAGTGTTGAAAGAACTTTATCTTCACATAACTTGTGCAGCGCATCTAACTGATAGTCATAATTGCGCAGAGAAAGTCCGTGCTTATTTCACTTATGTCGATAATTTGACTTCATGTGTGAAAGCGGCGAATGTGAAGAACAGTTTAAGAAGAAACTTGTTCACTCAAATTGGAGGTCCTGTATAACGTGTTGTCCCTCGTTGGACGTCATGGTTAAAAGCTGACATGTACTACACGTCGAATCTTCCAACTGTGAGAGAAATTGTGCATAAATTCAAAGGTGACGGGCACAGAATTAGATTGTTTAATCGTATCACTTTGCTAGAAGTGCAAACTGATTCAAACCAATGGTACATGCAGGAACTTGATAAGTGGGCAAAAAAGAAATTTTTAATACCTTACAGAGATAGGAAAAATAGTCGTGCGTCGCTTGCGGACTGCTCTGAATTCCTTCAAAATGCTCCGATCTCCACGATTCCTTCAGATTCGAAGATTTCAGATCATTGCGCAAAAGTTTTCTCGATAATGTTGGGCCCTCCGATCATTTTAAAAAAAGTTAGCAGGCGCACGAAAAAACGTTTGCAAGCTTCTGTGTAGAGCTTCATATCGTCTGTGTCTCTTTGCTGTGTGATCCGGTTGATAACAGTCACTGAAACTTTGTACAATTTGGCGTGTTTAATGTTGAACTGGCTGCTCATTGTTCGATTGCTATGATATTATGTCAGCAGAATGTGTCACTTCTATTTACGTTACATGTTCCAATGCTTCCTTTCTAGTCAAACGGAGGAAGAGACGATCTGTCTAATTCTGTGGTGACGGGCTTTTGGTCAGCTGCTGATCCAAGCACTTCATCCTAGTTGATGATCAGTGTCTTACATACTATAAATTGAAAAGGTCTAACAGGGTCTAAATGTCGGTCTAAATCAGAAATCAACTTCATTATTTTAGTTAATTATGCATCAGACATAGCAATCATAGTTGCTGCCTGTTGCATGATGACAAGAAAAATAGCACATTTGGCATAGCACCTATAAAAACGGGATTAAGTCTATCATTAGACCCACACTTAGGCCGTGTTAGACCTTTTCAATTTTCAGTGAGAGCTCATATCGATGGCTGAATCGCGGTACTTTACTATTGTTGATGCTTGGGAGCAATTGCCTTCTTTGTGGCATACAGAAATAGTTGAAGAGGAGATTAGAAGCTAATACGGACTTGCAAGTCATTTCAAAACTGAAACGAAATGACCTTTCTTTTTCTACACACGTGAAATGCCAAGCAACATCGACATCTGTGAAAAGGAGTCTCTCTATGTTGGAAAAGCTGTCGGCCAAAGACCGTAACTTTCTCAACGAAAACGTTAAAAAGTCTTTGTTGCTTCATTACAATACTGTCACGCAATAATTTGTATAAATAGACATTCAACTTGCATGGCCCTGTCTACTTGCGTTCTGCCTTCTATTAATCTGAATAGATCCTCGGGTTGCAAGTATTGAAACTATATTATTGGCAATACTTGTAGTATCACTAATAGAAATGTGCAATTTTGCACACCTGTCATTTCTTAAATGTACAATTTTCAGGTTTTCCTTCACAAAAGATTGCCCTAGTTATGACTGAGAATTTTTTGGCTGCACACTATGAAGAACCACAGGAATATTATAGAAAATTGTAGAATGCATTTCCGTCTTTTTTTCAGACCCATATATATTACGTTTCAAATTCTCACAACCCGTCAATAATTTTCATTTTGTCTCCAACTTGTATCAGTTGTTGTTCTGGAAAGAGAAATATGTCATCCAAGCAGTCCAAGCAGATACCTTTTGAGTTGAGTTGAGTAAACTTCGTCTCATGATTTTTTGAAGCACAGTGTGACAACTGTGCTTCAATCTGTCATCTTTAATCCTTGTGACATCTGTGGAATTAGCGTAGTATTGGGTGAAATCGATGAAATATCATACATTGGATCGATGAACTTGTACAGCTTGATAAAATCACCATATACAAACTGACAGCGTAGTGTTATTGACGGCTTATGCATTGTCCATTTTTTTGACGAATCCAAAGCGGCCGACATAATGGTGCCAGTAAAAGATTTTGTTTTGGAATAGTTTCATCGACTTATCAGGTAAGAGCAGTCCGGTGAGCAAGGCTGATTAAATTAGTGAAACTGCTACAAAACTGCAGTTGAAATTTGAATTTCAAATTGAAGTCTCAAACAAAGTAGTGTAAAATAATTGCTTTGGGATTTGATCTTGAGTGGCCAAGATTAGACCCCAGATTGGAGACCTTTTTAGCAAAGTGTGCATTCCCGCAAGATTTATTGGAAAATTTAGACACAACTGCTAAATATTGAATAATGAAAGTGAGCTAAAAGAGATGCTGAAAGAGTGGAATAGAAATATTACTTCTCACCTTCTGGTGAAGACGGAAGAGCTTCTGAAGTGCTGTGCTGGAATGACTTTGCAACAACGTGGACGTTGAAATGACCAATACTCATAATGCTGTTAACAAATGCGACGTAGTTTACAAAATAAATTGACAAATAACGTAGGACAAAGGAAAGTAATGCTGTGTTTGCACTGTACAATTGAAATAAGATTATATTGTAAAAATATATTATTATTATATTATATTGCAGTATAAACGCTTTGCAGTTGTAAAAGAACACTGCTCTGATAGCCCAGCAGAATCGGTCATAGAAAATGCACCACTGTGCCACAAGGCAGTTTCATCATCAATTGACACTGGATCAGCCTTCTTCCGAGTACTGCCTATGCCTCTCCCAGTCAACCAGTACACGTGTAATACACGTGTATTACACGAGTACAAATACACCAAAATTAAATGCTAGTTTATTTTGGCGTTTCATCCTTTTATTGTTTCGAACATACCCAACCTTTAGATTGCTTAGAAATTTGTTCTCAATTCATATTTGCATCATATTACCTCCTAGCTATTCCGAACAGTTAAGCGTTTCTTAACTTATATTTGCTCTAAGCATATATAACACACATAAATCGCTTTAAATGGTCGGTCAAATGTGAAATCTGTAGCCCACAACAGGAAGGTGTATAAGACACCGAATAAGTAGAAGCACTATTTTTTGGAGAAAAAGTATAGTCACAAAAAGAAGAATCACATTAGAAACTGAAAATCACAGGAATTCACAAATATTCCATATCTAGACAAAACCATCTCATCCACTTCAATGACGTCTGACAACTTCATAAGTAGCTTTATTCCACAGTTCATAAATACAAATTTCCAATCAGGAGTTGAGGAAATGTTATGAAAATTCATCCAGGTGTCAAGAAATCCTGGAAATAAATTGAAAATAAAGTTATAAATATCTGTCATTTACATGAGAAAGAAATTTTTATCATTAAAGATTTTGACAAAAGCTCTGCATATAATCGGTAATTAATTTAATTCAATTTAAAGCAACGATAGGATTCATCAGATGCTCACTTTTTGAAATCTGATGCATTGCTTACACAAGGAAACTGCAGAAATGTAGAATGACAAAAAAAGAAATCAATCAAACCAATAATTTGTAATGCACAATAAGAATGAAAAAGCTTATCTCTTGGCTGATATAATCCGTCATCAGTGTTAGATATAATTCTCTAGTTATGGATCCAAACTTAAGTTGCTCCTAGCGTTTCATTAGTGCAATTTTCCAAATTGCACCGTGTGAATTATTTCTAGATTAATTTGATGTTTTGCTTATTAGATGTTTTGTAATCCATCTATAGATCAATTTATATTATAGAAATCTCATTAATTAGATAAATTTCTCCACGTCTATTCTAAATCATCTCCCATCTAAATCAGAGAGTGATGCAATAGGACAGCTACGTGTGAATGAATTATCTTCAGCAAAAGTCAGGAATTAAATAATGATAACGAATTAAGGACAATTAAAGTATGTTTTGATTTTATGGACAGGTTGATTCTTAGTCAAAGGTCTTCTTCATATGGTCTTGGAAATCTTTTTTATTGATCTGTCTCAGGAAAGGTTCGAAATGAAATTTATTTAAATAACTTAGCGTTCTCAGCAGCAGCATCTGAAACCGATGTCTCTGTTAAAACTCTAGCCGGAAAATCAATGATACATGTAGCTTCTGCCCATTCGTGGAGATCTGTCTTCTATCTATCAGCTGAGGCGACTGAGTTTCCGGCTGATACCAGGCACATCTATGATTAATATAAGATATCTAAGGGACGTTCAACTCCCATACCATGTACTGGACTGGAGAACCGTAACTTCGATAAACTTGATTAATGACGATAGTGTGTATCTGGATAAAGCCATGGACCAAGTGGCAAACAATTCACTTCCATATTGTGAAGCACATCAGAATCCAGCTGAATTGATTGCTGAACATGCTAATTAAACCGCCCGGCCCAGTCTTGCAGAGAAATTGTGGGAAGAATCTGTGCAGTGTACATGTACACATGCAATCATATCATCGGTGGTCAGTTTCAAATAAATTGTGTCTTTCTATTTTCATTGATTTTCCCATTGCCTTGTCTAAAACCTCCTCCTGTATGATAAATTGGACCATTGGTGAACTTTATTCGAGAATTCAAGAGCAATGAAGCGATGTAAAATGTCTGATTTATTTCCGGCCTTGTATTACTCAACTTTCATTAATTAAACGAAATTGATGGCTACTTATGTCACAGTGATGCACGAATGCTTTCATATTCACCGACGAAATTTATGCGGATTTCGTAACAACTTAAATCCTTATCAATGCTGTTCCTGAATTGCTCAATACGGTAGGACCTTAAAATCGTGGAAAGTCACCGATCACCACCGCTTGGTTTGCTTTTTATTCAATATGATCTTCGCATCTTGTGAATCACTGGCATCATACTCACATTTTATTTGTTCCTCGGAGTTTGATTATAAATTGAAGGCCTCCTCACAGATGATGCTCTATAATCACGAGATAAAAATGATAAATCTAATAAGAGATGAAAATATATTGACATCGATAACCACTCATTACGAGGAGGCGCACTTGGAAAGACAACACTGGTTGCTCTTTTCCTCCTAAATCTTGATAAAGGATCTTCCGAAGGACTGGATATTCAAGCGACTCTTCCTTAACTTTTAGCATTTTCATTTGTTCTACTAATCAAATTATTATCAATTTTTGATGTTTCAATTTGCTTTTTGTTCTTTTCTGATTGCTTCATCAGTAGATTTTCTTTAGATTTTAATCATGTATTTTACTTGTAGCCTATAACAATGAATATGGCATGGGACATATTGCTGCAATAATTGTAGTAGCAAGTAAAATCATTACTGATCAGTTGTCACTTAATCCATGACTGCCTTTAGCAAGGAAAAAGATTATCAAAATTTTTCCAGAAAGAGTTCACAATTCTCCGAAAAAGCACTACTGAATCGATTTTCGCAAAGCAAGTAAAGAATATACAGAATCCACACCAATAGCCATTGATGCTACAGGTCGTAGGTGAACAATTTCAATCACAAGCAGTTGATATTGCAGCTGTTACTGACAGTTGCTTATTCTTGCGGGAGTTTTGTAATTCTGCAGTCACTTCTTGACTGGGTCCAGAATCTTCCTTCAATAGATTCCTTGTATGAATGAGCGTATTAGAGTACTGGATAATTATTAACAACTTGTTTTGCGGTTTTATCCAGATATGTACAAACAATCGTCATTAATCAAATCTACCAAAGACACTGGCCTCCAGTCCAGTACATGGTATGGGAGTTGAACGTCCCTTAGATATCTTACATTAATCATAGATGTCCCTGCTGATATGAACATGTTAAAAAAAGCATGATCTCCTAGGCAGAAGGAGCGGAGGCTAACTGAAAATCTCCGGCTTCATCGCATTCAGTTGCATATAAGTTGTTTGAACAATGGGGTTGGGTTCTGCAAAGAACTCAAAAAGAGTATCAAACGATTTTGAAAGCAAAGCAACAATTTACAACATGAAGTTGGTGGTTTTGAAATATAATAGATTAAGCAAATAGTTATAAAACAGAAATGACAAGTAGCCATTTACTGGGTGAAAATATTTCTTCACTTGATGTGTCGTTGATAATCAGCTTCAGAAAATCAGTCAACGTATTAGCTCCGTCCTAGTGATTTTGAATTTACAAACAATCCTATCTACAAAATATAACTTGTAAACTTATAAAATACAAACTTGTAATAGGAAAATATAATCTGATACATTTTGTGAATTGTAAACTCATTCAAATCAGTTGTAATATCGAATAATGAATCTCGTCTACACTACAAAAAGCATTCAATCCTTAAAGATCATATTCATTCATAAGTTCTGACTTTGCCATGTTAATCGTGAGAGATATGACATGGAATGCGATTAACAGCTTTCCAGAAAGATGTACATGTAAGTGAGACTCGATTGTTGCTGCAGAAAATATCAAAGAATTAATATTTTAAAGCGCATATGTCTGGAGAAAAAATACTGTAGTAGTCCGTTGTTTAAATCAAGTAAAACAACTAGGTATTCCAATTGATGATTTATTGAATGAAATACTGGGTTTATATAGCAAAATGTGAGGTCTCATTATTGTCAGCTCTAAAACGCTCACTTTATGTTATTGAAACCACAAAATCCAATTACAAATATTTTGCGGCAGAAACACTTTATTGTAGAAAATAAAGTCATACACAAATAATTAGTGGTAAACTTTGATAACCACGGCGCAGCTGATTCTTTCTTGCGCGAAGTTCGAATTTAGTTTCGATTCGAAACGTGGATGAATTGGTAAGCGCCTGTTACAAATACTCTACATCATGCATGCATATTCTAAGAAACAAAATGTAAAGCTCACCGGACTTCATCACAGGTAAAGCAATATGATGGCAATTTGTCACAAAATGTGATCAAGTTCCATTTTCCAAATGTTTCAATTGATCATCAAATTGACTTCATCCTGACTTCAATAATTCCACTAGATCAATTTTCATTGAGCCAGACATATCGCAATGAAGCGGAGTTGTTCAAATTTGAATTCACAACATTATGCTATGTTCCTGCATGTGTAGCTAAGTTTCCAAACCAGCTAATTAGGAAGATGACAAAGAAATCGAACAGAACCATATTCAAAATTCAATAACACATATTAACCATAGAAGTCAATGCTTGCTTTTGAAACAAATTTTCTATCCATTGGAAAACAGCTATCGTGCAGCTCAGATGATTGATAATGTTTCAAATAATGCGAATAAACACGAGTGAATGTGAATACAAAGCACCTTACTTTCAATTTTAAGACATGAAAACTCCATTGTAGCATTGCAGAGGTTTTTTTCTAAATGGATTTTTACAGCCTAAATCTTCACAGCGATTAATACCGAAATGATATGAATTGATTGGACTCTAGCATTTGAACAAAATACAAATATAATTTAAATTTTTGGATGATCTCATGGCCTACCAAATATTTTTGCATGCTTTTAAAGAAAGTTAATTAACACATCAACGAAGCTTTGCTCGGATCAGTTGATGAAAAAAGTGAATAAATTTAACTACTTCCGAGAAGGAATTTCGCCAAAAATGAATAACACAGTCACTTATTTGGATATGTATGAACTGTGAATTTAGAGAATCAACAGATCAATAGTCAAAATCGCTATGATAGTCCAATTTTAGCATTATTTTCATGTGGTGGCAATCGTTTATATGGATGTCTTGTTGTTGCCACTTAGTGTATAGCTGCAGTAGAATATAACTGACTATGACTTGAGATTCATGCACCCTGGCATTAGTATAAAATTGAAATTCTAAAATACAACCCCCCATATACCCTTGCAACAAATCATAAATAATAACACGTGTATTACACGTGTACGGGTTGACTGGGATGGCAGTAAGGTCTTTCATGCGGGCATCCAGGGAACGTAAGAAATACTTGAACGAGTTGTCCTCTTTGTTTATTGGGTTGCAATCGTGTTGTTCTTCTTTTAACAGTCTGGAAAAGCCACATATTAACCCATGTACAGCCGACGAATTTTGCTTACATATAAGGCCAACCGGGTCAAAAATGACCCGAATTGAAATTTCATTGCTATTTAGTGATTTTTATCAAAGAGAAACACTTAAATGTTGTTATATCATTCTTGTAATATATGTAACATTATTGTGAATTTAAATTATGGAATAAGCTTGTATTTTATATATTCATTACTTGAAAGTAGATGTATATAGTAAATAAATAGGTATGTAGGCCCAATTAATGGCGACATTTTCAAGTATTTTTGATCGTTCATTCTATGTAGCCTCCTAAAGTTTAGATCAAGTTTTATTTATCTTATAATTGAGAGTAATCGCTTTATTCTGGTGTTCAATCTTTGATTTTTTTGTTATTGAAAAAAAAAATTTCTACGAAATTTCAATTTTCATACTATTTGAGAATCATAAGCATTTCACAAACAACTTGTTTTGTCGAATGACTTTTGCAAATGGTTTTGTTACACAGTTCACATTTAGATTGATGTTTGTTATCGCATGACGGAGGACATATATAGCACCGTCTCCTTCTCCCTGAGCTGCTTGGCGTTTGAGTCGTTTGGAGTCGCGATGAAGGTGATTTCTGAACGAAATGAAGAATATCTTTTGAGATCGTTGGTACGTTATGAGAAATTGTCAGAGAAGCTTGGAAATTTCCATCAGTTGTTCGCCGAGTTTCATCAGAAAATATCGCCGTTGCCTGTTTTTGTTACCAGTGGTTGGGTGAGCTGACTGATGTATGACAAAAGCTGCGACACATCCAGCGTCCATAATTGTATAGAACAATTTCGTCGGCCATCTTCGCGTACCTCTACGTACAGTTGTCAATGAAACCATCTTGTCAAGTACGTCGACTCCGCCTTTATATTTGTTATAAGCTAATACTATTTCAGGTTTGCTTTCATCGGAAGAATCATCACACTTTCCATCGAAGTGCATTGTTGAAACAAGAGTAACGTTCCTGCCTTTGTTAGGAATGTACGAAACAATGGTTGCATTTTGACGATATCCAAACATGCTAGAGTACTGTTCTCTTGATTTGTGAAGAAATTCTGATGGGATTTCTTTTTTATTGCTTCTCATAGTTCCTAAGTACGATAATCGTTGCTCACACAATTTTTCTGCAAGGTCAAGAGACGTAAAAAAGTTATCGGCGCATACATTTCGACCACTGTTCTCTAAATTTGACACTAAATCCAAAACTATGCGTGCACTTTGACCAACTTCTCGAGGCTGATTCGGCTGCCTCCCCAAATACACTTGTGCATTGAAAGGGTACCATGTAATAGCATCACACAAGAACCATACTTTTATACCGTATTTCGCAGGTTTACTTTTTATATATTGGCGGAATGGACAGTGTCCTGGAAAGGGAGTTAGCATTTCGTCGATTGTGACATGGCATGAAATACGTTCAGGCATTCAACGCGGAGCGTGACGTCACAGTCACACGTCAGTGCGTGGCGTTCAAGTAACAACCATTATCGATGGGAACGCGCGCTGTCATGCAATCCAGATGAATTGTATGAAACCTAGTTATTACGTGCGCCTAGAGCAGACTGTATGTCTAAAGAGGGTACAATGTAGCCTGCGGCCCGTTTGAGAAGTGTTGAAAACGCTGTGTGGTCATTGGTAGTTTTTATATGATGGTCGGCTGTGTCTGCTCGCATGTCGGTCTGTCTGACTTTGCCACCTTTGATAATGGTCACTGCAGTAGCTCCCCAGCGGATGGCCTCTCAGGGATGCGATGCTCATTCTTGAGGCATTGGCTTATCAAGCGTGCGAATCATGAAAATTAGATAGTTTTCTATCAAATGTCAAATAAAAGCAGTTATTTTTATTGTCAGCTTTTCTATTGATGATTTAATCAAGCAAATTGTCAAGCATTTTATTTTTTAAAAAAATCGGGTCAAAAAGACCCGGTCGGCCTGTAACGTTGCCAAAATTTAAAATAGCGAGTCATATTCCAAGTACGAATGCGAGGAGAACAAATACAAAGGGAATCTTGATACCTTGATTAGTAAAAAAAGTCACGAGATTTGATGTTCATCTGCAAACATTATCATCTACAATTTTAACATCAAAGTCCGTTTGGGTCATTTTTGACCCGGTCGGCCGTATATGGGTTTAGTTGTACAGAGTATTGGGTGGATATTCGCTTCTGTCTTTTCGGTGAATTTTATGTACAAAGTGCTTTAATGCATAAGCTATTTCAGATTTTGATGCTGTCTATATGTCTTCAATTGATGGAACTTTCCGTTCTTCCATTGTATTTCTCCAAGTGCTCCAATCTTCATATAACTTAACGGCCCAATTCGTATTTCGCCTTGTATTGATGGATGTGGAGAGGTAATTGTATTCTCCATTTCTTGCGATGAGACAAAACTGAATTGTTCCATATTTACTTAGATATCTCTGATCGCTGTGTGCGGGAGATTCTTATACGTTGTGACCTGAGTGGTTGTTGATTACATCTATTGAAAGTGAAAAGCCGCCAATTCGTGTGAAAAGCCGCCAATAATGTTCAGATAAAAGAGGAAATTAAATTTAATGAATCATCAAGTCAAACATCGAATTAATCCGCATGCATAAAATAGATTCTGTTTATTTATAAATCAATTCTGCACAATAATTTTTATTGAACGCAGAATGCATTAATTTAATTAAAAAATGTAAACAAGTGTCTTAACTTGACAGATCCATCTAGCCAGTTCGAAAACGCTGCAACTAGATTTGCTAAGTCAAAGAAACAAAAATATAGAAAGATAAATTCAAAAACTGAGCTAAGAATCGGAATGAGTTATCAGTTCTTAATATTAATTTGAAATTTCCTTCATAATCAGTTTTATTTTCTTTTAATTAAACTTCCAATCTGTACATTTTGTAGATAAAATGCATACTAGTGGGTTGGTGCTTGCTATCTTAATGTTTAGGCAATATGAAACTTATAAGATATCAAATAGATTGAAAATTCACAGATATTTGAAGAATTCTCGACCTTTCGATACTTTGCAGATATCTGACAGCTTTCTGACAACAGATATCTGACAACAGAGAAGCACCGAGTGGCTACAAAGGAGTCAGTCGGGCAAGATTGTACATGACGCGTCAAAGCACTGCTAGGGACACGGTTAGATCTGGGCGGGCGCTTACTCTCAGTGCCTAAACAACGGGGCACATGCTCCGATATCCTCTCTTCAAGTCGCCTCGAAGTTATCTGGTAGCGTTTATCTGACAGCTTTTCTAGATTGAAAGCCCCGGAGGCTATTGGCATTAAAACTTTCAAGCCAGATCTGTGTAACCAGAAAGAGAATGAATATCATGACGTTGCAACTGCCCTAGTCTTAGCTTCTTTCTCTGCTTTGTTACTTCATAGATTCGTTAATTGTAAAGTAATCGATCATTCCAGTGTATACACGCTTGATGAGAGCTGATGAAAGGTACCTCGCGTTGACGATATACCCATCGCTGAACATCGTATGAACATCGCTTCGTTTTTTATCTGCAGAGCATCGAAAGGGCGAGAATTCTTCAATTATCTGTAAATTTTGAAATCGAATTTATTATCTCATAAGTTTCATATTGTTTAAATATAAAAATAGCAACCACCAACCCGCTAGTATGCAAACACAGGAATAAGTTGCGAAAATTCACCTATTTTAGAAATTGATCACTTTTTTCATGCACCAAAAGATAAACTCCGGGTGAAAGTTAATCTTTTGATAAAGAATTATTGCTGCATGCTGACATTTTTTTTAATTAACATTCTGCCCACTATGTATACTTACTCTATGATTTCACCACTTCACAAATTTCAGCTATGTTTTTGAGTTTACAGTTTACAAATATTACATATTTCTTTATTGCTTAATTCTTGAATTACATGCATTCCACCCATTTCGCTTTCTGCTAGCTTGCAAGATGAAAATGCCTCTAGGTTATCAGCGATTGTATAACATTCCCGTTAAGATGAAGAAATTCTCTGAACAAATCAATACAAGAATGTCGCGTATTCATGAGCATCAATTTCAGTGGATTTGCAACAGCTTACATCAATCCCATTCATCACTAGCACAGTCACTAATGCTTAAATCTACTGAGCATAAAGCTCGCGCGATTCCGCAAAAATATTATGCCGTCATTATAGGATCACATGAAATTCTTTGCATAACGTCTGAACTTTTATATCGCACTATTCTTTTGTTCTAATTTGCTGCTCTTCGTACATACAAGTTGTAGACCTACAACTTTTGCAATTTGTAAATGCAACTTTTTATTCATTGACTGCAATCTTAACCTTCAACCCAATGATGTTTTTCCGAACGCTCCCCACTGAGGGGGTGACCGAATTTCGCCCTCCTACTCATCTCCCAAACTACTGCACCAATTTTGACAAACCACACATCAATCAAACAGACATTGAATGGGTATTCAGAAAAAAGCATCAGTTTTCTTTCTAAGGTCATCCCTGGGCTGAGGTGAAAGTCAAAGGTCAAAAACCGCCAATCTTTGCAAATTCCCACTAGATCATAATAAGCTCATACACTGACATTGACAAAGAATTCAAAGAAAACAATAACAATTATCAAAAGCAATTATTCGAATACTTTTAAGAAAAGAGATTTACCATTAAGACCTGGGATTTGTGATTTAATAAGGAGTTTTATCATTCATTAAAAACGCTTCTACTATGCCAGTTTCAAACTCTGTAACCGCAGACCGACAATTATCTTACAAAATTACTGACAAAATCAACCGACGATTGTCACTTCCAATATCCTGCGATATCCGACGAATTTGTAGGTTCTCCACTGACATCGAAACAGATGCTTTGTATGCAAATTAACTAAAGAAGAAGTGTTGAATGTTGATTGAATTTTTCGATTAGTGATTGCTTGACAATTTGTTTTATTGTGTGGCAAAACCATGATTTATTTTGACATAATTTAATTAATTACCTACATTTTTATAAAATTTAAGCTATAATTCATTGCTATTCATTTTGTCGCTTTTTGTCAGATATTGTAGGTGTTCAGTGGAAATCATACTACAAGAACTAACAATGACCGACAAAATAGATTTTGTAGGATAAATGTCTGAGAGTTGTCAGTCAACGGTTTACAGTGTACGTCCTGTGCATTTAACAGAAAAACAATTATTAATGTCATTACTACAGTTTGACATACGTTCAGATGGCTACTTACGCCTGAATTACCTCTTATATGTTCTTTATTTTCGTTGATGCAATCTGCGCTTCGTCTGTCAAAATTATACACAGCGCATGATCGCATCAGCTTATTTGTTTTATCTTTCAGACTAAAATACTGTCCTGTTTTACAAGTGTTGAATATTATTTTAACATCTCTCCTGCAGTTTCCACTTTCTTGTCACATGTATTTTTTAACTGGAATGTACTCTATTGGTTTGCTGAATGAGAAAATGTTGTTGACATTGTACAGAAATTATGCAGGTAGACTAGAATTTAGGTTCACAAGCTTATAATACATGTAGTATTAAGCCTAGATGCAACACGGAAGAAAAACATTATCTGGTATTAAACATTGTAGTTATGTTACATGCAGAAAATGTGAGGTTGAATATAGTTTTCAAGCAATGCCAGGAGAAAGTCAGACAATGAAAACGATGCAGAAAACCCTAAATACCAGTAGTCGATATAGGGTATAGGCTATGCAAGGCACTCTTTAGCCAAAGTAATGTTCCATAAAGGTACATTCTCTTGTGAAATTTAATGTAACCCTCTTTTCCTATCTAATGATGGCCTATTATGCTTATTCCTTGATACAAGAACATTTTGTGTGAATTAATGGATTTATTGTGAAAATGTTTGTGTCAAAAGTAATCATTATCGGGTGACAACTCTATGAGCTGCGATCACTAAGGAGATCATTCATACTCTTTATCAATGGGTCATTAAAAGATTGTAGCATCAATTGCTATTTTGCCAGGAGCCACTGTTTCAGCACTTTTATTGTTTTCATGTTCTTTTATTGTTGTACATGTACATGTAAGACAATGATTATAAAGAAAGAGATTTGAAAACAATATTTCAAATTTAAGGTTACATATATTTAGGTTTCAAATTATAGAGGTATACATTTTTTAGAAACTATTCCAAAAAGTCTTAGGTCATTTATGCAAAGCCACAAAAAGCACTATTTTTAGAATTCAGATCATTCAGTCAGGCGTAATATTTTCATATATAACTAGAGGCACAGGTTTAATTCGTACAGCTCTACGTTCATTTGAACTTAAAAACAAGAATATACAGAAATTTCGAAGAAATTTTTGAGAAAAGAGGCGTTTTAGAAAGGAATTAATAAACAAGTTGCTGCTATGTGCTTGAGTTGTCATTAAAGAGTGTTTTTCATGTGATTAGGAAAGAGAATTAATAAAAAAGGGAAAAAGAACCGCTAGCAAATTTACAACTTTTTCATTTCCTGCATTTATTTGTGTAACAAATCTTCCGACAAAGCATTCCTGAAAAGTTTCGAGACCGCTTTCTACACAAGTGTGTAGGAGAAAATCAATGTTTCCTCTTGTTAAAAATGTCTTTATCTGCGTACTTTTGGCATCTATTAATATACCGTAACAATTGACGGCTAATATCTACATCAATGTATCCTCATTTCTTCATGTCTATTCTCCCAATCGGCGTCAGTATAGTGTGTTCTCCTCATGCATGTAAACTTTCATGTAGGTGTAGAACTTAGCCATTCTGCTCAATTGATAAGCATTGTGCCCAAGCTATATGAAAATCATAGTCCTCAAAATTTTCATGCTTTGTGCACATGCCACAAGTGATGGTTTGTATACATGAAGTTAGAGCTAAGTGCAATGTATTATATACACTGTTATGCATAGGGTCCCAAATGAGCACTAGAAAGAGTATTGAACCTGAGTACTAATAACGATTAAGAAATGAGTCCCAGAATCGAGTACTCTTTCAGTTCGAAAATATTAGTAATCATTTTCGAACTCCTTGGGTTCGACAGCGCATTATTTAATTCGTGCTCATTTTAGCACTGATTTAATTGATATATCACAAATTATCATTGCGCCATATACGCACATCTATCTTTTGGCAATCTAACACAAATGCATGTGGATCAAAAAAATATGCACAAGACTCAAAGCACAGTCGGAGATGATAGAAAATGTTGATCGTATTCAAAGAATTGTCCGAGAGGATGGAGAACGTTAGCAGGACTCAAAGTACAGTCGGGGAGGGTGTTTTTGATCCAATTTAATGATCAATTGATCCGATAAATCTAAGGTTCATTAACAGGAAATCGATAAAATGTTGCAGGTTGTTTTGCAGGATTGTTTATTGTTTCACTGTACCCTCGTCAATATGCAAGAACACAGCAAGAGGCGACCCCAGTGACGATTTTGGTGCAGGAACTGTAAACAACTGTGCTGCCTAGCCGATTGGCGCCGTGTCTAGCTGATTGTCCACATCGTCGACAATGGAAAAGGAAAAATTGCTGCTCTTTTGTCAGAAGGGCAGTCCGGACCGCAATTTGACCGAAAAGTAGGTGTCCCAAGAACCATCATCCACAGGTGGAAAACGATCTTCTTTCTCTCTTTCCAAGGGAGATCCGGTAGGAAAAGAAAGGCAAGTTATCGAGCAGATTGAATGATTGTCTTCCGCCCAGTTGAGGAGTTCACTTCAACAGTCTCCGGTTTCTGCCATACCGGTGAGTGATACGTCGCTTGAAAAGTGAGCACTTCAAAAGCCGTTCGAAACCACCATGGATCGAATTGACCTTCGTTAACTGCAACAGCTTGATGCTGAAGGCGTCTGTCTATCTCAGAGGACCGCTAGGGAGATAAGAGTGTAATTTAATAAAATAAAAATGCCATACTGAATTAAAGAGATGCATTGTAAATGGTGTTGGGAAGCTTAAAAGCAACCTTATGATCAACGGAATGAATAAAATGATGATTTCTCGAAGTATGAAGAGAAGGAACAAAATGAACAGATGATAGCTTAAAAGAAACATTATTGACAAATTTCGGTGAACAGGGATAAGCGAGTTTGGAAAGAGATTCAAATAAAAAAGCAAATTCATCATCCAAGTACTCAGGGCAACAAAACCGCATAGCTCGTAAAAACAAACCGTGGGCAAAATTGGCTTTGATAAAGCGAGGGTGGAACGAAAAAACGCAAAGTAAAGTACTGCAAACAAAACAGGCAGTAAGCATGAATTAAACTAGACAGACTGTAATTTATGAAGAACGATAAAGTGGTGGTCTCAGACACAAGCGGCACAAAGAGTAAGTCAGGTAGCGGAATTCCTGATTATCTGACATTGCCGCTGGATTGGACAGTGATTAAACTTTCTGGTGAGGCTACGAAATATGAGAAACCAGCAAACGCACCATGAACCCCTTTAGGGTCCAACTGTAGCCACTGAATAACAAATAAAGTTTAATTTCAATCTTTCCATTTATCTGAAATATTTTGGATCTGAAATTCGCAAAATGTCATATTAATATGAGACAAAATCAAAGCCTTTCCTGTCTCTGTTGGGCTACATCAAGGCTCAGCTTTAAGCCCTTTTCTCTTCATCGTAATAATGGATGAAATTTCCAAGGACTGCAGAAGAGGTGGTCCCTGGGATATGTTATACGCCGACGATCTCGTAATATTTGGAAGCAGTCATCAAGATGTAGAGCGAAGGTTGGAAGCATGGAGGAGAGCATTTGAGAGTAAGGGCCTGAGGGTAAGCCGTTCCAAGACCGAATATCTGTCGTCCGACCCAAGAAGAACAACTATGGAGATTCAGATTCAGAGTCAGCCGGTGAAGAGTGTGGACTGCTTTAAATATCTGGGGTCCATGGTCAATACTGAGGTGACCAGCGCAGGTGATGTTGCACATCGAGTACGTTGCGGCTGGAACACATGGAAGAGACTGACTCCAGTGCTGTGTGACAGAAGGATGCCAATGAAGATAAAGAGCAAAGTATACTCCTCTATGATCAGGCCAGCAATCCTTTATGGTTCTGAGTGCTGGGCCCCTCTCAAGACAGATGAGCAGAAGCTGCACGTGGCGGAGATGCGGATGCTAAGGTGGATGCAGGGCTACACACGCTTGGATCGGAAGACCAATGAAGAAATAAGATCTAATGTGGAAATAGCCCCTATTCAAGAAGTGGCAAGAGCAAGAAGGCTGTCATGGTTTGGTCATGTGCAACGTCGCGGAGAGAGCCATCCCCTTAAGAAAGCATCACGTCTGCAAGTGGAAGGAAGAAGAGGTAGAGGCCGCCCGATGAAGACCTGGACAGCGACAATAACCGCCGACATGAAGGCAAAAGGAGTGGATGCCTCCCTGGTCCACAACCGGAAGGAATGGAAAAAGAGGACTGGACCTACCCTGGGATACGCGGGACAAGGGTCGACAAGGTGAGCAAGGTGAGCACAAAATCTTGGTGGCTCACTTTAATGGTCATCACTGCATAATACCAAATACACCGCAACATTGTATTGAAATATGGGATTTCATACCTTCTCGCCTTCTAATGCTTCGATCCACTGAAGTCTTTCAACTTCGCTAGTTCAGGACTACCGAGTTTCCGTATTCATTTTGTAACACTGAACAAGCAGTTTCATAACTTTCACGTATGCTCCTTCATCTCATCTCGCAAATTCGTTTTTGAATTTTGAGAGAGAGAGAGAAGGGAGTGGGAGAGAGAGAGAGTCTAAGAGAGAATGGAGAGGGGGTGAGAGAGAGTCTAAGAGAGAATGGAGAGGGAGAGAGAGAGAGAGATGGCCAGAGTACGAGAAAGAGAGAAGGGAGAGGGAGAAGGCAATCAAAAAATAAAAAAAATCGCAGAGATTCCGAGGAAACCCGGGTTTCGAGGTCTTTCAATCCTCGATGGTTTATTTGCAAGTTGTAGCCCTTTGAATTTTTGAATTTTGAGAAAGAGAGGGAGGGAGATGGAGAATGAGAAACGTCATTGACCTTCCTTAGACCAAGAACGTCTTATCAGAACCCACAACAAGTGGAAATATCCATTTCAAACCAACCATCCGGCAAATTTAAAGTCTTCTTAGTAATTCATTGCGTCATGTCATTAAATTTTACTACAGTTTTATCAGCTCAGCAGCGAGAAATTTTCCCTAATGAAATGAGGAAGCTGAGGCTATGAATTTTAAATGTCATAGAATAATTACGCAACAACACAAAATGTCGGGTTGTCATTAATTTCCTTTTTCTTTGCAACATCTGAGCAAACATGAATGACAAGCATCATGACATATAGATAGAGAAGAGAGAAACCTCTAAGGTTTTACGCTGATGAGATTATTGCGTAATTTAAAGGAATGAAGATTCAGACAAACGAATACACGTCGTCTATTACCTGCTTGGGATGATAACTCGGCACAATTAATGGTTGCTGGTTTGCAGTCTGCGAGAATATGACGATTTTAATGCTAAAACAGTCGGCTCATATTCAGTGTAGAATAGCAGAAATGCGGAGGTCAGACAATGATAAGAAAATGGCACTAACATGCGCGACTAACATGAAATAAGAATGAAAAAAATAAGCGATTTATGATGTCTTTAAAAAATGTAACCGTCTAGTGATTGTTATTTCAATAAGAAATGACATGAACACGATCATTTTGTGTTTTCACTTTAAAAATTCGTGTTTTATTTCGTGTTGAAGCCGATTTCATGTACCAACTAGAATACGGCTATTGTATGATATTCAAGTCGAGTTCATTACTAGTTTTTCAATTGAATCCGAGCCACATATGGCATCTGATAGCTTTTACAAGCAGCTTATAACAACCTCTCATTGAATCTGATGCATTCTTTTTTGTCAAAGGACCTATTTTTGTTGTTTCTGCATCTACTATGTTTTACTACCAATAAATCTTTTGTTTAAATGTCTGCCTTCACGATGCCTACAAACCATTGTTTACTGATTACCTGTGGTTAGTTTAGATTAGTAAATATAAGTCCAATTTTTCGGATTCTAAATTACTTATGGAATGACTAGCTGCATTCGGAACATTTTGCGATTAATCATTTGATAATCTACATGTATGTCAGGGTTGTCCAAACTGTGGCCCGTGGGCCGTCCTATTCTAGAAAGTTTCAAAAATCGTTTTAGTTTGAACATCTGTGTTATGTTGAAACATGATTTTGTCTTTTTTCTAAATTACATATTTCAAGCTTGAATTGCAAACATGGATTTCATATTGATGATTTTTCTTGCATTGTTGGAACCCTTGATGCCTTGATTGAAAACTTCGGTAAACGATTCCAAGATTTCCAACGCTTTGAGAAAAGCTTCAATGTATTCAATGCTCCACTGGCGTTAAAAATACTAGAAGATGGTTTACAACTTGAATTGTGGAACCTACAAATGATCAGCTTTTTTCCAGCCGAAACTGCTCTGCCAATCAATCAGTTTTGAAATCTTCTTTCTGAAGATCGTCACCCTAGTCTGCACCGCTTTGGATTACGCTTTCCTTCAATGTTTGAGAGTACTTACCTTTGTGAGTCAGCATTTTTCGCAATGAAGTCAATGAAATCCATAGATCATAGATATAGTGAGAGAGCTTCCAAATCAAACGTCTTCAGGATTGTCTTCGTTTATCACTAACCTCAGTTGACATTGTCACGAGGACACTGGCCACTAGAATGTAGGCACGCCCATCACATTAACTTGCAAGTAACCTTTGTCATTTTTATAAAACATGCTTGCGTTAATAGATTTGAGAAAATTCTTATTCCGGATATTTTAAGTCAACAGAAGAAAGATGGAGGTGTTGCACGTCAGTTGCAACACCTCAGTCATCCTCAGACTGCCCGGAGGAGGACCTGTCTCACCTTGTCGGGATTTCAAGTACCTCGGTAGCCTCATCTTCTCGCCTGCGGCCATCATCTCGAAGCGAAGGGCCCAAGCATGGATGGCGTCGCATCTTCTGATGAAGTTCTTCAACTTCTCGGTGACGGACGACTCAAAGGTGCGACTTTTCCGTGTTGTAGTGGAACCTATCCTCCTCTACGGCCTCGAGACGGTCGCCATGACTTCCATGAAACGCGCTGGGAATTCACTTCCCGATGAAAATAACTTCCCAGGACCTTATGTCGCGCACTGGAGTGCCGGTGCTTAGTGACACCTTCGTCGCCGACTTCCGGGTCACTGTCTCCGCAGTTCCCATCGAAGCACTACCATCCTTCTTGCACTGGCTCTGCTCCATCCTCCGACCGAACAATTCCGAAGAGGCCAAGCCAGACACAGTGTCTACTGCAAACATTCTTGTGTGACTTTTCCCTGTTTGGAATTATCCCGAACTCAACTTGTCTGTGTCCCTCGGCTCTGTTTGGCCATCGAGTGCGCACAAGCATAGACTACATGCATGTAATTTTGCGTCAATATTGGCGCCAATGAACTCTTATTTTATATGGCAACTATGATGACTTTAAGGGCCTTGATATTGCTACTCAGTGTCATGCAAAATGATGTCATAGCGCCTCATGTAATGGCATTTTCATATCTATCCTCGCCATATGTATGTATAATCTTGTGCACTTGAATTCAAATAGATTCACTATTCCCTTGAAAAGTCTCAAGAAGAGACGATACCGGTGGGGATCAATCCTTAGTTTTGATTGTTATTCAATTGGGTAATTTCTTTCTAATATTTCTTTCTAATCTTGGTGAACAATGCCCGTAAATTTGATAAATCAAAACGAATTGATTTCTGATGCACTACATGTTTCAGCATGTGCACATGCCATCTTCAGGTGAACAAAAGACTGTTTGACATTTAATCACTTAAATACAAAATCGAGACATATCGGATGATGATCACTTTTCATACAATTCAACATTTATGGCGTCACGTTGTCTGGTCTCTTGCGTCAAGTCAAACAATAAAAGCAGTGAAATACAATAAAACAGTAAAACTATTTACAGCTATTTACAGATTCAGGCATAGAGATATGGAGCTTCCCCGTTCATTCATCAGGTGGTCAACATTTGATTTCTTCAACAGGATGGATTCTAGAATTCTTGGGTAGTAGGTGCTAGAGACAATTTTGTAATTTCCTTTATGACGAGGATGAATGTGCATACTGATTTCAGTGGGCGTTGGATAGCCCTTCAGATGCTCATTCATTCATATATATATATATATATATGTTTGAAAATCGAAAAGAATTGAAAACAATCCGTGTTCAGGCGCACGACATGTTTCAGCTTTACAAAGCCATCCTCAGGTGAACAAAGATATGTACAGGATAAAATTCTCTTAAATATAAAATTCGTCGTTACATCGGATGGTATGATCACATTTCAACGCTAAAATCAAGGTCATTCACAACAGTCAAAGATGCAAAGAATAATGAAATAAAATCAATTCTATTTACAGTTCTACAAATTTAGGCATAGATTCATGGGGCTTTCCCGTTCATTCATCAGGCTATTGTTCGATTTCTCTAATAGAATAGATTCCAGATGTCTAGGGTACCTCGTCTGAGAAACGACCTTGAAATTATCTTTGTGAGGAGGATGAACATGCAATCTAATTTCAGAAGGCGTTGGGTAGCCTTTCAAGCGTTCATTCATCCTAGTAATGAAATGCCTGACCGAGCTGCCGATGTAGCACTTGTCACAGTGCTCACAAGAATACTTGTAGACAATGTTTGACTTGAGCTCGGCAGGCACTTTGTCTTTGTTAGCAAAGAACATACTGGTCTTGAGAGTCTGGAATACAGGCCGAATTTTCACACTAGGAGAAATAATTTTGTTGATATCTTTTATATGTTTTCTTAAAGTATTTTCTCCTTCAGCAATGAAGGGAAAGCTCCAATTAATTGTACGGGTGTCACTTCTATCATTCTCAGTGTGGTTGGGAGTCCGGTTTTCATGTCTCGCCTCAACTTCTTTCCGAATTCGAATTATCTCATTATTCGTGAAGCAATTTTTTTGAAAAACACCAGTGATAGTACTTGCAGACTTGTGATAATTGCTGATATTAGAATTAATTTTCAAAGCGCGGCTGAAAAGTGACCTCATGGCAGCCAAGCGATATCGCTTTGGAGAATATGCCGAATTTGGGGTATAAACACCGGTGTTGGTTTCTTTGAAGTGCCAGGTAGTGTCGAAGGCTTCATCATTTTTCGAAGCTACGGCATCCAAGAAAGTCAGACGACCATCGGCTTCCTCTTCGTAGGTAAAGTCGATCTGAAGATGCAGTTCATTCAAAAAGGAATGAAAAGCAGAAATATCAGCATTCATCTCAAATATGCAAAAAATATCGTCCACATACCGTTTGTAAAACACTGGGCCAGAACCGTCAAAATTTTTCAATTGTTTCTCAAGCATGTCCATGGCAAATGCAGCCATCGTTGGGGCGAGACATGAACCCATAGACATCCCATCCACTTGAACATACAATTCCTCATTGAAGGAGAAAAGGATGTTGGTAGATGCTAACTTCAGTAGCTCTCGCAAGGCCTGTTTTCCGATAGGGATTTCATCTTCCGAAATGGTGGACACAATATGCTCGATGGTATCATCGACAGGTATGCTGGTGAATAGACTTTTCACGTCAAAACTGACTATTTTACAACTTTTAGAAGCTTGACCTTTGATGAGATCAGTGAACTCGAAGGTGTCTTTCACCACAAACTCTTTTGGGAGAAGAGGCTTCAGAATTCAATCCAACCATTTGGCTAGATTAGACGGATATCATATTTAGAATAGGACGGTAAGGAGGATCACTCCGATCTTTATGAATTTTAGGGAAACCGTAGAGTCTCGCCGGTTGGGCTGTCTCAGTGGGCTGTGCGTGACCAATGGTTACTTTGGTTCATGATCACAGAAAAAGTCCGCCCTCACTTAGCATATTGCATACTGGCAGGTGAAGTCATTCGAATCAATCAATCACAAGCAGTTGGAGGCTATCAACACCTTGGGAAAGAAGCATCTTCGTGCATCACGCAGAATTGATTTTCTGCAGTCATGTATTGATGCTGAGGTGATTCCAAAGTTCCTCCAATTCTCTGTACCCGCAAACCTGAGAGATTTTAAGTCTTTAATTCTAAAAACTCAGACAGTTGCTCTAAAGAAAGAGATTGTTAAAGCTAAGTTAGACTTTGAAGATAAAGACGGAAAATTGACACAATTCTTATTGCAGCTTTCCGATGATGAACGGATTCTTTATAGAGCGATTATGAATCATCATCTGAGAAAATTAGACAAAAATATTCGCAATATCCACTCTAAAAAGCTGACGACTTTGATCTCCTTGAAGAGCAAAGCTGATTTTGATCAAGATTCCGAGGACAAAAGTGAGTCCTTTTCCTCTGTCATTAATCTGACTGACGATCAATTTACCAAAGAAGAGATGGAAATTCTTAGTCTTGGCTTTTTGATGGCTTGGCCAAGGGAAACCATTTCTTTGGATAAAGAGGAAGCTGAAGCCGAAGCCATGTTCAGCCAAATTCCTCTTTCTTCTCTTCATGAAGAAAATATTAGTACTCTGAAACGCAAGTTTCGCAGTACTTTCAAATCTTACTTTTCGCGCCATAAGATATCCAAGTACTGGCGTTCTAAAATAAATGTTCTTCAGACTGTGTCCCCTCGTAAACATCTATATGTTAGCAAATTTGACAAGGGGAACGGTGTTGTAATTGATAAACGCACCTCCTATGTGTCAAAGATGGAAAAGCTTCTTGAAGATCAATCCAAATTCCAAAAATATTCTCCCTCTGCTCGCTCAAGAAAGAGTCCATTCATTCTCGAAGAGGATAGATTAGTGCCAAAAATCACTCAACTGAAAAGTAAAGGCCTGATTTCCGATACGATTTTCAAAATCATTAAGCCAGTGAGACAGCCCAACCGGCGAGACTCTACGGTTTCCCTAAAATTCATAAAGATCGGAGTGATCCTCCTTACCGTCCTATTCTAAATATGATATCCGTCTAATCTAGCCAAATGGTTGGATTGAATTCTGAAGCCTCTTCTCCCAAAAGAGTTTGTGGTGAAAGACACCTTCGAGTTCACTGATCTCATCAAAGGTCAAGCTTCTAAAAGTTGTAAAATAGTCAGTTTTGACGTGAAAAGTCTATTCACCAGCATACCTGTCGATGATACCATCGAGCATATTGTGTCCACCATTTCGGAAGATGAAATCCCTATCGGAAAACAGGCCTTGCGAGAGCTACTGAAGTTAGCATCTACCAACATCCTTTTCTCCTTCAATGAGGAATTGTATGTTCAAGTGGATGGGATGTCTATGGGTTCATGTCTCGCCCCAACGATGGCTGCATTTGCCATGGACATGCTTGAGAAACAATTGAAAAATTTTGACGGTTCTGGCCCAGTGTTTTACAAACGGTATGTGGACGATATTTTTTGCATATTTGAGATGAATGCTGATATTTCTGCTTTTCATTCCTTTTTGAATGAACTGCATCTTCAGATCGACTTTACCTACGAAGAGGAAGCCGATGGTCGTCTGACTTTCTTGGATGCCGTAGCTTCGAAAAATGATGAAGCCTTCGACACTACCTGGCACTTCAAAGAAACCAACACCGGTGTTTATACCCCAAATTCGGCATATTCTCCAAAGCGATATCGCTTGGCTGCCATGAGGTCACTTTTCAGCCGCGCTTTGAAAATTAATTCTAATATCAGCAATTATCACAAGTCTGCAAGTACTATCACTGGTGTTTTTCAAAAAAATTGTTTCATGAATAATGAGATAATTCGAATTCGGAAAGAAGTTGAGGCGAGACATGAAAACCGGACTCCCAACCACACTGAGAATGATAGAAGTGACACCCGTACAATTAATTGGAGCTTTCCCTTCATTGCTGAAGGAGAAAATACTTTAAGAAAACATATAAAAGATATCAACAAAATTATTTCTCCTAGTGTGAAAATTCGGCCTGTATTCCAGACTCTCAAGACCAGTATGTTCTTTGCTAACAAAGACAAAGTGCCTGCCGAGCTCAAGTCAAACATTGTCTACAAGTATTCTTGTGAGCACTGTGACAAGTGCTACATCGGCAGTTCGGTCAGGCATTTCATTACTAGGGTGAATGAACACTTGAAAGGCTACCCAACGCCTTCTGAAATTAGATTGCATGTTCATCCTCCTCACAAAGATAATTTCGAGGTCGTTTCTCAGACGAGGTACCCTAGACATCTGAAATCTATTCTATTAGAGAAATCGAACAATAGCCTGATGAATGAACGGGAAAGCTCCATGAATCTATGCCTAAATTTGTAGAACTGTAAATAGAATTGATTTTATTTCATTATTCTTTGCATCTTTGACTGTTGTGAATGACCTTGATTTTAGCGTTGAAATGTGATCATACCATCCGATGTAACGACGAATTTTATATTTAAGAGAATTTTATCCTGTACATATCTTTGTTCACCTGAGGATGGCTTTGTAAAGTTGAAACATGTCGTGCGCCTGAACACGGATTGTTTTCAATTCTTTTCGATTTTCAATACTATGGGCACTATTTCTTTAACCCATTTATGCGCAATGTTTAAAATTTTAAACAAAAATTCTAGTGAAGTTTTTTCACAATAAGTTCCTAAATTTGCAATATATCGCATATTTTTTTGCATAATCATCAATTTCATACTGCTATTGTTTAAGTTTCATTCTTTTTTGAATTGATGTTTCGCTTTTTCTATTCGTATCTTCGAGGTGAATTGAACGCACTTTTCGTACAAAGGAATATTTGAACAATATGAAGAGAACAAGGTAATATTTTGATCTGACGAACATTTTTGCTGAATGATATTGCTATATTTAGAATAAAACTGCTAGTTAGTTTGATTTTATCAAGTCAAAAGCTATTAAGAAATACAAACCTCTGATTTTTTTAAGGAAAATTATGTAATGTTTAAAAATTTAAACATCGCGCATATGCGATATCATTTTGATTATGACATGATTCTGTATGTCAACTTAGAGATCAAATTGTAGTGAATTTTGTTATCTATTAGTGCACTGACACCGTCCAAAACAATCATTAAGTTGTTTTATCAAGTTTTTGGCGTATAGATGGAAAAAATAATTTTGCTAGCTGGGTTCGAACCCTCGTCTCTAGACGCTTTGAAGCAGTCACGTTAGCAAGTCGGCTACTGCACATATTGATAAGCACTCTGTTTTTAAGTTTAAATATAAGCAGACAACCTACTTCTTAATTTCAAGAGTAATTTCAATAAAAACAAAGATAATAAAAAGAGTTAAAAAATTATATTTTTTTCAGACAAATGACAGCACAAGAGGCACTTGACCGAGTATTGGGTTCCGATGACGAAGAAGATTGCGAGGCGGTGGTTATGCTTCCACCTAATGATGGTCAAAATTCCGAGGAAGAAAGTGGGGATGAGGATGAAGGAAATATCAATCATCTTCATCGTAATCAGCTATTATCAGAGGTTGAACTGGTTACATCAGAAGATCACCAAGACAAGGCGGATGCGAATACGCAAAGTGGTAAGAAAAGAAAAATCTCGTGTCAGTGGACAAAGAAAGACAGTAACAATCGCATGGTAGTGAATAACGAAATGATAGAAGAGAATCAGAACGAATTAAATGAATGTGAAAAGCCAGTGGATTTCTTCAGGTTGTTTTTTGATTCAAAGCTAATAGAATCCATTCTCATTGAAACTGAAAGGTATACCAATGAGAGTTTCACAGCAGATCAAATATATGCGGTTTTGGGCATTTTGATTATATCTGGTGTTTTGGGTTATCCACGACGAAGATTGTATTGGTCAAAAAGTGATTTGCTGAGAAACAAGATTATATCTGAAAGCATGTCACAAAAAGAATTTGAAAAGTTGTTTTCTAGGTTGCATTTTTGTAACAATGATGATGCAAAATATCACCCTGAGGATAAATTCTTTAAAGTAAATATTCTATTGAAATCATTAAACGAAAATTTCTTGAAATACGGCCCTGCAACAGAATATTTCAGTGTGGATGAATGCATTGTCCCTTATTTTGGTCGACACTCGTCAAAACAATTTATCAGAGGAAAGCCGATTCGTTTCGGATTCAAGGCCTGGGTGATCGCGAGCCAACGAGGTTACGTCTATCAATTCTCTCCGTACCCTGGAGCTGCTGAAAAGCCTACACCAGAGCACGACTTGGGACCATCAGCAAACGTTGTCATCTATTTGATGAAAGTTATCCAGAAAAGGTTTATGGATACTCAACTTCATGTCACGATGGACAATTATTTTACATCCATTTCTCTTCTTCGTTATCTCAATGAATTGAACATCAAGGCGACAGGAACGATCCGGCGTCCAAGAATTCCAAATGCTCCATCCAACATGAGTGAATTAGATGGCAAAGAAAGAGGAAGTTGCGATTCGTGGTAAGTGCATGTTTGTGAAATCAAATATAAGTTTGACAACATTTCTGAATTCATAAATTTCATTCACAGGTTTGACAAGTGTTCTGGTGTTCATCTGACTAGTTGGAAAGACAACAAGGTCGTGCACGTTGCATCGACTGCCGCAGGTAGCGAGCCCATGGGGACAGCGCGCCGATTCTTTCGAAAGGAACGCGCTTTGAAGACAATCTCATGTCCCGAATCTATAAAATTGTATAACAAGACGATGGGCGGCGTTGATAGAAATGATCAAGACGTCGGATATTACCGCATTTCGATTCGCGGCAAAAAATGGTATTACCCAATATTTTTGCATTTGATTGATGTTGCCGTAGTCAATGCATGGCTACTTCATCGAATGTTGTGTGCGAATCTCAACGAACGGCCAATGGATTTGTTACAATTCCGAATCCAGCTGTCCGAATCTCTGCTAGCAGAAGCGATATCGGCACGATCCAGTTCTAGAAGTGTCAGACGATCCGTCATGGATGAATTGCGATATGACGGGCTCAACCATCTTGTTGTTCCCGCAAAACTAAATCGTTGCGGTATCTGTGGCAATAACGCCAGTTTTCAGTGCGAAAAATGTGGCCGAAACTTACATCCCAAGTGTTTCAAAATGTATCACACACGCTGAAACGTGTTTTTTGTCCTGATAAAAAATGAAGTCTAAGGATGAAATTATACGTTTTGATATTGAATTTGCGCAATGTTTAAATTTTTAAACATCCGATATCTATGGGAAAAACACTTTATTTGTGTAAACTAATGCCAAATATGAAATCTACGCGCTGAATTACCCTAGGAAACAAATTTTCACTACGGTAATACAATTTTTTGACATCTTGCGCATAAATGGGTTAATATACACGTTTATTCTCTTTGCGAAGATCAAGAAGGAAAACCAATATACATAATTCACCAATAATTTGTGAAACAAAGCGAGAATAAAATCAAACAAAATGGATAAATAAGTAAAGGAGGGCTAATAAAACTAAAAAAGTTATGTAAAGTGAAAAATCCCAGCCACGGTCCAGAGAGTGGAATATCCAATTTCCTCTTCCCTTCTAGCTCCTTTACAGAGGAGCTAGTGAAACTTGTGAACTGGGAATCTTCGCAGAGTCTCAACAGCAATTATCACAAAAGTGCGCAGACAGTATTCAATATAGCATGACAAGTCTTGATATAACGACAGGATGTCTAGCAGGAAAATACAAACATTTGAAATTGAATAATAATACTTGATTGGCTGTGTAGCAGACGAAGAAATTGTGAATTTGTTTAATCACTTTTCAACAATGACAATTTTTATCGCTATCCCAGCAGATAATAGCTATTGTCTCTAAAGCTCTGAAAAATAGATCGTTGCGTAAACACTAACACGCACTGACACATAAACACTGCGTAGTCAAGATGTTTATCGTTTCAAATCTTACAAAAATAGTTTCATACTTTCAATAAACGCGAACACAACTAATTGAATGCAAATAAATACAAACTGGTTCCTTTTAGAGAATACATCAAATGCAAGTGAAAGGGACTCCATCAACATATCAGGGTCGGAGACCCCAAAAAGGCAATCTATCTGCGATTTCGTTACATTAGTGCAATGACGTTTATGAGCTGCCAAAAAATGGCTCTTGCGCATCATGTACAGCCTCATTTTCCGTGTTATCTCTCTTCATAATTCAACACGGCTTGGCAGAGATACTTCATTATAGGTAGCGGCAAATGTCAGATCAAGATAAGGGAGTATGCCGGATATTAAGACAGTGCATAGCGGACCCGAAAGCGCTGAATCGTGACTGCATAATCAATGCAATGTCCATTATACGAGACGTGTATTGTAGAGTTTAGATAAAAAACAGTCGCTCTCTTCATCAAGACAAATTCACTATATTGCTTTAAGCCAGTGGACCCCTTTTACAAATTCTCAGTTTACCTGCCTAGTTCGATATCAAATCATAAGGAAAGTTGATTTTAAGCAGAACAATGATGTTTACATGTACGTGTAGCAAATCAATACAACTAATCCCTTGAGTGTCTTTCAGCCTTCTAAGTAAACACATGCGAAAATGTGTTGTTTTTGTAATTCAACAACATTTAGCACAGTCTCAGTTGTACTAAGAGACGGTTTTACGATGTTTGCTGTCACCATGTAACCTCAGAAAGTTGATTTTAATGAAATGGATTCATCACATGTAGCATAACCCGACATTTGGCCATTTTTTCAAATTTATCCATACCAATCGGAAATAGGCCAAAACGGAGCCACAATTGCAGCATTTTAAGACTCTCAAAACAGCTGTGGATATCTCAAACTCATCTTACAGCTGTGAAAACTTTTCCAATAGTCGGTTTTTACGGTTGAACTATGAATATAATGATAACTTTCAATTTGAACATTGATTTATGCTGATTTGTTCAGGTAGGTCGCCCAGTCATGCACGATCAAGTGCGAAAACAAAATATTGAATTATTGAATTATTATCACCTATTATGCACCAACGTGGACATGCACAAATTCATTCTTTATCTGATAGTAAAAATTTTGTTATGGGAATTTCTACACCCTATGAGACCTGAGGGGTGGTCCAGTCGACTCCTTGGCCTATCTACCATACTTCTACTGGTTCAATTGAAATGAAATAGCACGTACGGATTCACTGTCAAAAATGATGATTCTACATGGCCATGAGCGCTTGACATATCCTCAGCACAAAAAGTGAAATAGAAATACATGGCTCCAGGGTCCACTGGACACCCTCAGGTCTCTCAGGGCTAAAGTAAGACATAAAGAGCCCACGATATGACAGTCGACTATTTCTAAAATGCATCAGTGTATTTAGGTTATATTCAGGTAGATTTTGCGCTTCATTTATTAATTTCATATCATAGAGCAGCTATAATAGGTAGAGTGGTAACTCCGCATTTATTAAATCTCCAATATGCATACACTTTCGAATTCTTAAATGAGTTCGAATTGTTTCCAAATGTGAGATATGCAAATTTCTGCAGTTTTGAGAAAATTGCCACGGAATTGGTTGATCATGATTGTAAGGCAGAAGGAAATGATGGTATTTTACAGATTATCAGTGTAATGACCGCCTTGGAGAGTTAATGTTGGTTAAATTAGCAATTCGATGGGTTCCTATTGGTTTCATGCTCAACCTCAAGAGTATTTTCTTAACCTTGATCATATCACAGGCAATCTGGCACTGGCAGAGCAAAATCACATAATCAAAGAAAATGATTTCAATTAACTTTGAAAGATATAAATGGGTCCACATCACTATTCAGATTCAAGAAATGAAACATGAATTTGGTGAATTTTAAAATCATGGCCGTGAAAATTGAATTAAAAACTTGAAATTTCAGTCAAGAGAGCACGAATAATATCGTGACTTTTTCATGAAGACTTCCATAATAATACGGATCATGAAATTCCCTTGATAATCAGCTTGATTTCAGCTTTGTTAGGATGCTTATTAGCAAATATTCATCCCTTTTGATATCTAACTTGTTTGATACTACTTATTTAGAAGATTCATCTCGGTAGTATATAAATTGGCAAATCTTGACTTTTTTCAAAACTGCTCAAATAATGTTTTGTACCACGGGAACGTAATCTCCTCAAGAAGCTGAATCCTTTCATTTCAAAATTTCTACTGTATGCAGATACTTTTTTGAGCCGACACTCTACCTATATCCTTACTCTATGGTTTATATAATTGGTCCTTTTCTTTGCGTCAAATCGCACTTAAGTAGCAAAAAGAAAACGATTTTTGACATCAAAATAATACTACTTTCTATCGATAGCACGACAACTGAGTTTACACATTCTAGCTTATTATTATAATATTATTGGATTGGAAGTAAACATTAGTGAACTTCTGGCGGCGTCGTCTCATTTCAATGAAGTCATCAAACACAAATAACAACTACTCGGCTTAAAAAGTGCAATAGATCTTGAAAATTTCATGATGATTTTAAGTCGGGAGCATAGAGTACGGATATATAGGGATAGTGTCGACTCAAAAAAGTATCTGTATACAATGAACATTTTTATAAGAAAAGATTCAGCTTTTTTGCGGAGATTACGCTCCCAAAGTCCAAAAAATTATTTGAGCAGTTTTATTAAGTCAAAATGTTGCCAATTTATATACTACCGAGATGGAAGCTCCTCTTTAAGTAACATGAAAAAAGTTGGATTTCAAAAGGAATGAATATTTTCTAATAAACATCCAAACTAAGCGGAAATTAAGCTGATTATCAAGGGAATTTCATGATCCGTTTTATAAATGAAGTCTTCATGAAAAAGTCGCGATATTATTCGTGCTTTCTCAGTTGAAATTTCAAGTTATATTTCTATTTTCATCGGCATGATTTTATGATTCACTAAATTCATGTTTCATTTCTAGAATCTGAGTAGTGATGTGGAACCATTTACATCTTTCTAAGTTAATTGAAATCATTGTCTTTGATTATGTGATTTTGCTCTGCCAGTGGCAGGTTGCCTGTGACGTGATCAAGCTTAAGAAAATAGTCTTGAGGTTGAGCATGAAAGTAATAGGAACATATTGAATTGCTGATTTAACAAACAGTAAATCTCCAGGCTGTTATGACACTGATAATCTGTAACATACAGGGTTGCCGTGGGGATGGAATTTCTTTCCCCATCCCCACCACCCATATAATTCCTGTGGGGATCCCCTTATCCCACAGGAGTTGTCGTCCTATTCCCATGTATATATGTACAAAACATATAGACCTACGCTATACGATTGCGATACGTGTTGAAAATGTAATGCATGTAGGCATATTAGTTACAGGATTACTTTGGTATGTATTCATACTTGCTAGTGGAAAAAGGAAGGAATCCTTAATGCATGCTTACATGGGCCTTTGAAAAGTTATCGAAAGGTCTTCCATGTCTTCGCTGTGATTGCATATCGGTGATTCTATAGTGATTATTAGGCAAATTAAGCCATGTTTAGTCCCAACCTTGATCGCATACAGAAGAGTGCTAAACGACAAGCCTTGAATTTCCTATGGATAACAAACATCGAATAGTCTTGGTATTCCTGAGAAGTAGCTATTTTATTATGAACTGCAGAAGGCTTTAATGCACATGGGCATCTATTGATTTTCAAAATTTTTTTGTCCAGAGGAATAGTTAGATTATGTACATTGTACACGTGGTTCAGTAGGCCCACATCTCGCCATTAATTTGGTGCGCTTGTTATTTAGCATTTCTCTCGTTGCTAGTCAAGTTTTGTTATCTCGGCTAAGATGGCCTACATATCTTATACAAATAGATTTAGGGAAGTCAAATATTCATTATCACGAGTTTTCAAATGTCACATGAATGGCTGGTTCAATCAATGCACAATTGAATAGGAGCAGTCGACACTATTTCTGGACGTTGACGACAGAATGTACATCTACTCAAATTATTGAAATAATTTTACGATCTGCTTAGAATTCCCCAGGTGGGGGATCCCTATGAGGAAAGCACCTATCCCCATACCCACCCCATCCCCACGGCAGCCCTGGTAACATGCCGTCAATCCTTCGATCTGCATTACTATCATGATCAGTCAATTCCGTTGTAATTTGTTCAAAACTGTATAAATTTGCGTATCTCACATTTGGTGACAATGCCTCGTGTATCTCCCATGAGTTCATTTAATAAAATCATAAAATCGAAAGTGTATGCACATTGGGGATTTAATAAATGCGGAGTTACCACTCTACCTCATATACCTACTCTATGGTCGGGAGTTCATGGGATGAGCTATTATTTTCATGCTGAAAATAGTTTTCTTTTTGCCAATTTAAGGGCCATTTAAAAGGGTAATTGTCTATCGCATAAAGCTTGACTTCCATTTTAAATTTTATTGTAATCAGTTTCTAAGACGCAGACTGTAGCAAGGGAATTCGTGTGTTCTATTAATTGAAGGCTTCAAGTGTGTAATAGCCACAACCACACTGAAAGCAAAGCAAACACGAGCATCCCGAGCAAACTTAGCTCCGCAAGCTATCAAACGCTCTGGTTTACTTTGCTCGCAGTGTGGCAGTCTATAACTGCTGCAATGATGACTTTATATTTGCTGCAAAACGCTTTGCTCGGAAACGCTTGGAAAAGCTCGCAGTGTGGCTGAGGCCTAATAGCCGCAGAAATCTGTCATGATAATAAAGAACTGGAACGGACAAGGATATTGAAGACAATAGAACGTCGTGGACGTGCGCTGTGGTGACAACGGTACCGAAACGATGGTGGCTTCCAGTGGTTGACAATTGCAGCCCCGACGCCTGACTTTGGTGTCTAGGGGGAGGAGCTAGATCGAAGGGGTATGGTGAAACTAATAAATCTTGATTGTATATCAAATAATGTAACCCAAATTTACCGATTCATTTGTTTCTCAGTGATTCAGATGAATATTCCACATTAAGGCCGATTTATACTCGCATCGCTTCGCGCAAACAGCATGATAACCGAAAAGGTGCAGATTTGTTTACGTTATGTCATGCGAGAATGGGAGCTACATACGTTTGCGCTACTGGAAGGCGACCGTTTATATTTCCGGCGCATTTTGGCAACGTAGTGTTGTCTGTGACGAATATATTAAAATTCTCTCTTCTCTACTACTTCAAATAACATAGCTTTCATTGCGATATGACGACCAACGATGACGATATAATTATTTTGAGTAGACTCCTTTTACTGAGTGAGAAGAAGAAGGAAAAGAGTAGAGTACAGTGTTGTTAAAATTGAGGTACATTCCTGATAACTTCTTCTTTTCTTTGCTACATAGCATATTAATTGCTAAATTAGGCTTCACCAATCATTCAGTTAGTTCATATTGGTTCTGAAACTTTATGATGACAAAAGTTAACCTGCAACAAGTTTTCCGTCCAAGACAGACCTTACTAGGACAACTAAGCTTCGGCAGATTTTACTGATATTTGGAGTAAAAGTAAAGTGGTTCAAAAATTCGCGCAAGTACTTTTTGCAGTCTGTACTTTTCTCAGAAATTTACGTGACATGTCAGCTTTCAATAAATTAATTCATTGGCTCCAGAGAATTCCGATAAATAGGACACTGAGTCAACACTCAATTGCTTACTAGGCCTATCGTCTATACCAGGTCCAGCACACTATCATCAATGTTTATCGGCTTTGTCACAACGCTAATCAAATTATCCACGCTACAACTGTTGTTATGGCTCATACTCGATCAGAAGAACATTTCGGAATCAAACTAATGAATTCTATTCATGACTGGAGTCATTGGATGGCGGTACCAAATGTCTCATCAAACAAAACATCGAATTATTAACAGGAGAATTTTCTTTTTTCAACTAAAGTGGCTGAAAAATTCGAGCAAGTAATTTTTACAGTCTGTATTTTTCACAGAATTTTATGTGATATGTCAACTTTCAATGAAATCATTCCGTAACTCTAGGAAGTTCCGATAAACTGAACAACTGGTGATCACTTGTTTGTTTACTGGGCCTTGACTATCGCCCATACCCGGTCCAGCGCAAAATCATCGCTGTCTATCGCTTCTGTGTCAACGCTAATCAAATCATCCACAGCGCAGTTGTTGGGATGACTCACATTCGATCAGAAGACCTTCATGAAATCAATCTATTGAATTCTATTCATGACTGGCGCCGCTGAATTGCGTAGTGAAGTTAGCGAGTGTCTTATAAAGCAGCCGATCACAGCATTGATAAGACAATTCATTTGTTTGGATACGAAACTGTGCCAATGGGTGATATAGACAACGAAACCAGAGCCCAGGTCGTTGCACTACATGAGCATGCTGGTCTTTCAACACGTGAGATTGCAGGCGGTGTCGGTGTAAGCCAATCATCCACAAGTCGCATCATTAGTCGGTACCGAAGCATAAATTCATACAAAAGTGACCGATTTCTCTGCGGATCTGAAAGAAAAACCGATGAAAGGGGCGATAGAGTTCTGCTAAAGCTCTCCAGAGAAAATCCCCGTGCAACATCGAGCGACCTCTCTCATAAACTGAAAGCTGATTATCACATTGACATCAGCCCATCAACTGTAAGAAAACGCTTAACAGAAAACGACAGACCAGCATATCGTCCATTGAAATGCCAGGTTCTGACCGAAGACATGAAAAAAGAAGACTTGCATGGTGTCGTGAATACAAGGACTGGACGCTGGATGATCGGCACAAAGTTATATTCAGCGGCGAGACCTCGGTAGAAATACAGCCGGCAGCGTCGCAGTTCGTGAGGAGAAATTCCGGTGAAACTCCGACAAGAATGCACTTTGAGCCATCCTTCAGACACCCAGTGAAGTTGATCCCAGTGATGATTTGGTCCTGCATCTCATTCCATGCACTGCAAATTTAAAGGGTCTAACACAGTCTAAGTGTGGGTCTAATGATATACTTAATCCTGTTTTTAAAGGAGCATAGGCCCCCAATGCTATTTTTCTAGTCATCATACAACAGGCAGCAACTATGATTGCTATGTCTGATGCATAGATATCTAAAATAATGAAGTTAATTTCTGATTTAGACCGACATTTACACCCTGTTAGACCTTTTCAATTTACAGCGTGGAACTGGTCGTATTCACTTGGTTGAAGGTTCAATGAACTCTGATCAGTATGCACTCGTCATCTCTGGAAGACTTCTTCCACAGATAAATGAGTGGTATTCGTCGTCTGAAAATTGTTGGTTTCAGCAAGATTTAGCGCCATGCCACACATCACGAAAAACGATACAACTCTTGAATGAATCCGGCGTCAGAGTTCTCAAATGGCCTGGGAACTCTCCAGATCTATCACCAATTGAGAACATCTGGGACATCCTCAAGCGCAAAATTAGAAAAGAAACGTTGACAACAAAACAAAAACTGATCAACGCATTGATGCGAGAATGGGCAAGAGATGACGATCTGAAGAAAATGTGTCCCAACTTGATTGACTCAATGCCTTCCAGAATCAGGGAATGCATGAGAGTAAGAGGTGGTCCAATTCACTATTGATCATCTGAGATATTTGTTTGACATGTATTTTGTCAGTCTTTCCCTTCTTTTATGTTTTTGTTAATAGTCAAATGCTAATCAACAGAATTGAATCGAACAATAGTTGTTTTTGATCATTTTTCGGAAAATTTAGAGGTGATTCAGTTTCATCGAACAACACTGTACATGCAAGAAGAATTTTTAGAAGAAGAAGTCAACTATCAGGAATGGTTCTTGTAAATGAGATGCGATTGTGGGACGAGGAAAGTCATGTGGCGTACTTTTGCATGACTAGGGCCACATTCGACCTTCTCATGTCACTGGCCCCAAAATATCTCATGCGAATACTCACAGTGATCCAAATATCGTCTGAGTCTTTTCGCTTACAGTGTCACTCAGAAATGACAAATGTCTGTAATATTTCCAAGCCACTGTCTTCATGTCTTCAGATCGCCACTCTTTCTTACATCTTTCTTCTTTTGTTTCAGGTAGTTGTCTTGTAGATATTTCCACTTCTTTTTGCACTCCTCTGTTGTGACTGTAATATTTATAGTTGCGAGAGTTTCGGCAATCTCCTGCCACGAGTTTTGTGCAGCGTGTTTGTCTGCGTATATGCTAAGCGATATTAGCGCCGTACACCACAAATTTGGATATTTTCTCACATCTTCCTAAAACAGACAAGAATTAAAGGACTCCATCGACAATTTTGCGTTGCTGCACGGCGGAAAGTTTAGAAATGCTCTAAATCCTTTCTCAATGCGCAGCGCATTAACTGATCAGCCAGACGCGTGAACGTTAACGAGGGGAAACCTGGTATCACAACATGTGGGCTGACAGGAAGTCATCAACATGAAGTAATGATGCGCTGTCCGTCGCGAGTATAAACGGACCCTCATTGTCACTTGTGTGGCAGGTATAGCAATCGTCACCATATCCTCTGTGGTTGTCATGTGGCACTGCAGAGAGACTGGTACAAGCTGGTACGACTGGTACGGTTTGGTCCTGCAAGAGATTATGGAAGCAGTCTCGGATGCAGTGATACCATCCAGGCATGTAACGGTAATTGACTTTGTGCCAAGTGCTCAAACAAAGAGACGAAAGTTTCCTCGTGTGTCTCGATTTCTTCCACGGAAGTGGAAGTTCGAGTAGATAGACACCTACCAGATGAATTGTCCCTATCTGACCAACGGCCTGACCTAGCGTTGATCAATGCGGTAGGCAAGAGAATGATTATGGGCGAAGTGAACTTCGAGGATGCCCATAAGTGGAAAGCCAAATATGAAGAACTCACCGAAGGGATTTCGGAAGCAAGGGTGGAAATGTGAGCTCATGCCATTTGAAGTGGGATGCCGCAGTTTCGCTGCTCCATCGGTGAGAAAATTTCTTGATAAAGCTGGTGTTAGAAGCATAAAGATTACCATCAGTAAACTTAGTGTAAAGGCGGAAGAAGGTAGCAGCTTTTGCGTTAAGGACTTGGCGCAACGAGCTGTTGCAGATCCACCATCTTGGGAGATACTGAGCTCAACGGATCGAAATCTCGGTGACGTCTCATGTCCTTTTTGGGTGCAGCAGCTGTTTCACATAACCGAGGAATTCATTGCATTTAACACATTTTTTCAAATTGCAATGAAATTTAGATTTCTAAGAGCATGTATCAATGTTATGCGCATATTCTTTGCCTTGAATGATATTAATTGAGCAGTTCATATTTGAATCTACTTCCATAATTTGTAAAAGAAATGCAGGTTATGATTATGTTCATCAGGATAAAGCCACGGAGAATATACCAAAAAACAAAGCAGAGCAATGCTAACAAAAATATATGGAGTGCACGTTTCGGCAAAGAAAATCGCTTCAAGAATACATCAAAACCGATGTTCTAAGTATACATGACTTACACAAAAATGCGAGCAAGACAAAATTGCATTTTCGGCGTTGGGTCATGGAACGCCTATAATGGGTCAAAACACGTTTCAATGAAGAAAATGACGCTTCATAAACTGATGAACTTGCACCAGAGTTGAGTACCGAGACATAAAGTTTATAAACAGCAAGAAATGATCGACGAATTGGGTAGAGAAAACTGCATACATCACCTATTGAATTATCAGAGTTAGAATTGTCAATTTTGAATTTCTTGGAAACGTCTTATTGACTTATAAGCGCTGCATTTATAAGTTCAGACTAACTAAATCCACAAAATCTTGCAGGTTTCAAGTTCGAAAAAAATCACTGCTTTGAGGCCGCAACTTTGACATCGAAACAATATTGCGCAATTGCGCTCACTGAATCGTGCATTCAACTCTGCAATACTCGGTTAGATGTTCAGACGTAGAAGGGATAATTTGATGTGTCGATTATGTCCCCGGCCCATTATTGATGTCCCGGGATTGACGTTTGAATAAATTACAGGAACCTCAGTTTGAGCCTCTTGAATGGTTAAAAGTCAACTCTCAGCTCTCAAGTGTGATAGCACCTTCAAGTCTCACAGTTTCATGAATCTAGCGCCAAAGTAAGATTGACAAGAAAAAAATAGCTTTCCTATCTTCAGCGTCAAATTAAACATCGTCCGAGAATAAATTCTGTTCTATTGACAATTAATGACAGACTTAGTTAAATATGATGTTATTCATGCTCAGAATACATGCTCTGAATGTATTGGCAATATATTTATAAAAGTGTCAATAGGATGTCTGCTTCAAATGTTTGAAATGCCTACATTAGGCATTTAAATATAGCAGCATTTTCCGATGGTTCCATTGGGAATGGAAGACACTTTTTAACGTGTAGACATTGCTGGTTTGAATTGAAATGTAAGTTACATGTCTCAGACTTTCATTGACAAACTTAGACAACCCTTCATTGACACCTTGTGGCTCAACGCGCTGTGAAACACGCAAAATGATTTCGAATCTAGCAACAATAATGTCAACAGTCACAGATCTTTCTTATAATATTAAATCAACCAACACTACATGCAGCGCTACCAACATCGCATACGCTCTTCAATTTGAAATTTTCTCTTCTGGAAACATGGAGTTCTCTCAGGGAGAGGATAACTGGACATCGCTTTGACATCAGACACAATAATGAAAGTAAAGTACTGTAATTTCATTGTTTAGGACATGGTCATCAAGAACATTACGTTAACTCTTTCACCACGGAGTTGAATATTGGCTTGGACGGACTTATTTTTTGCAAAATACGAAAATAAAGTTCTGGTGATTACTTTGTAAGTCGCATCAAAACTTAACTAAATATGAAAATACCGAAGTATTTCAGGATAATTGCGGATATACTTACAAGCATACAAGGTATGTGGCGGGAATTGTGTACACAGTATGATACTTTCGAAAACAGTCCTTGAGGTGTAAATGAGGATTGTCAACACAATCCCCGCAAATAAAGTTCGTCCGCTTACGATTACCAGGTGAACTACAGACGACGCAGTTGCGATCGTCTTTCACGGTTGCACGGTGATGGCGCATTTTTTGCAGGCAGGTGTGTGTGCGTGTGACTTTGTGTGAACGACCGCCAGCCTTCCATCGTACAATAGACGGTGATAATCGATATTAGAAACAGCTTGGAACGCTTTTCTGTTCATTCGATGAAGATCCCGAGCCACCGGGAGCGTCTTCAGGCAATAAAATTTCCGTCTATTTGTGAAATTTTGTGAGCCGCTGACAGCGGCTCGTCGGGGTGAAAGAGTTAAGGAAAATGAACGGAAAAGAAATGAAATGAAATTTATAAGTAAATTGATGACCGATTATCCCTTTGGTTTGAATATGCAGCACGCGTTACAACGGCCACCTACATTTGACCCTAAATCTCCTATCTCTGTGACCATCATGGCTGCTAATTGACATAAAGAATCTATGTATTATTCTATCCATTCTGTTTCTATAATTTGAATTTGACATCTTTTTGTATTTCTTTGTTCCTGATGAAGGATAAGAGCGGCTGTTCCACTCCCATCCGAAGCCGGTGGAATAAATAGTTTCCAACATCATCTACTTGAATTAATTACGACGTTTGCAAATACTATAGAATCCAATTTTCATTGAGTGATATAGAACAAAAACGTAGGAAAAGTAGCTGTCTATCAAATGTTATTTCCAAACAATTAGAATCTTGTAGGAATATTATTCCACCTGAAAATGAAGAAAAGAAATTTGACAACTTGTCAATCTGCACGGAACTAACAAGGTTTGTAGATGGTCGCAATTGTTTTCAAGAAAGATGAAGAAAATGTGAAGAAAATTCAAATACAAAAGCTGCTAAAAACAACCTCATTGAGCTCTGATGCAAACATTCCCAAAGGAAACATTAGGCGCAAACAGGTAAAACTATGAATAACGATGTAATATGCACGTCAATGTAATAATGAAATTGGATATTGGCATTGTCTTGCACTCACAGTGAAACTTTGTTTCCATTGTTTGATAATTTAAGATTCCATCTCGCATTATCGTCTTCCAATTTAGTTTTCTCTTTCACTGTAAAGCACTATGCAAGTCATGCTGTCATTCTTACCCCAGAATGCATTCAGCATCTGTATTACGACAGGAAGAAACGTGTCGCAAAGGAAAGATGTGCTTCAATTCTTGGTGCGTTATGTATCGATTATTTAGAAATATGTATTCACATCTGCTTTGTTAAGTAACTACTGGAGACGAGATCTTACATTGATGAATTTTTATCATTAGGTAATACCAAGGTGTTACAGAGCTATTGTTATCAATCAGTTGAATACACAGATTTAAAGAAAATTGGAATTTAGAATTTCTCAACGGGAGACATGTTTTTTCACTGCCAATTCCAAACGCTGCACATGAATAATATGCGCGTAAAGCAATGTCATCCGTCTTATATTATCGTAATAACACGCAGTGCAATTGTTTACTATTGAACAAAAAATTACATTTGAATGCATTTAATCCATATCTGGTTTTTAACGTGAGTGCACCTCTCAAGAATGCTAAACTCATGTGAGTTAATTTATTGAATCTAGAACACATAAAGGCCAATTTTACGCATCTTTACTTTTGACTTGAATACCATTTTCGTGAAGATATCCGCACCCTCGTCGGAAACTCACTGTAATTCGACCACACGCGAACATGATCCATGAATTCATCGATATTATATGAAACTGTTTTTACCACAGATTCATTGGACAATGAATCCTTCTCCATTCCTGAGTTGTACCTGTACAAAAACACTTATTTGATACAGGGTGTTGCCGAAGCGATCCACCCGCTATGCGATCTCCTTCCGAACCCAAGGATAGGACATTCTGGATCTGTGCCGTGGCCATCCAGAAGCCCTGACCTCTCGGTGAATGATTGGTGGGGACACGTCGTAAGGGATCCATATATATTGCCTGGACCAAAAGCGGGTCAGGCACTCACGGAGAAATTAATACATTAATTGATTTCAATTCATAATTCATAAATTTATTGACTTCGTGACAGCCAGTCGCACTTCTTTCGTCGATGCCTACTTTGAAAAATGTCTGCAACTATATATTTCATATATTTTACTATATATTTCATATTCAACAGTTTTGAATTCTATAAACATTGGTGACATTGTGACTTTTGCTATACTAACGAATAATTAAAGCGGTGTGAGGATCACTAACAACCTGTATAAAGAAATTGCAAACATTTTCAATTTCGAAACAAAATCTCCAGGTCAAATTTCATGTACTGTGCATTTCTGTTTTCTAGCAATATTCGTCACAAGATAGCAATATTCATAAAGTAGGAATATATAGGTAGACCATCGACTCAAAAAGGTATCTGTATACAGTGAAAACTTTTTTATGAAAAAATTCAGTTTTTTCCGGAGATTGCGTTCCCGTGGTCCAAAAAATTATTTGAGCAATTATAAAAAAGTCAAAATTTTGCAAATTTATATACTACCGACATGGAAGCCGCATCAAACAAGTTGGATATCAAAAGGAATGAATATTTGCTAATAAGCATCCTAACTAAGCGGAAATTCAACTGATTATCAAAGGAATTTCATGAATTGTATTATAATGGAAGTCCTCATCAAAGAGTCGCGATATTATTCGCGCCATTCGTGCCTTCTTGGCTGAAATTTCAAGTTTGATTTCAATGATTCACTAAATTCATGTTTCATTTTTACACATTTTTAACTTCTATTTAAAATAAGTCAAGTTCTATTTTAAAAAAATTGAATCAAATATTTGAAATTTGCATCTTACACGTAATCATTTCTTGTTTACATGATAATAACATGATTTTACATGATTGATAATATGGAATCTTTCCCCGACCACACATCTCATCCAAAATAGCCCAATTTTAAAATTATGGTGATCATATATGTTGGCCTAACTATTCTGATTTTGAATACCAGAAGTCTACCCAAATTTCATCAAAAACATTATTGCTCCAATTACTAATATCAGTATATATTAGCTACTATAACAATCTCATGCACTAAAATTGTGTCGTTCATTGGCAAATCATGAAGAGATATGCAAGATGGAAAATGCTTTTGAACATGATTGCATGCTCTTAAACACAAGAGGGGTGTTATATCTATCATCGCTTTGTCAATAATGGTTTCGAGGTACCTGAGACGATGTTCGGCTTGGGTGATTTCCTCCGAAGTATTGATCATCTCGTCAAAAGAATCAGTCATCAGTCTTTTCATAGTTGCCTTCATGACACTCCAACATTCTTCGATTGGGTTCAATGGTGCACTGTATGGAGCAGTTCTGATGATTCTGACACTACTGAACTCCACTTCTGAGAGAACAGTTTCCAAATTTGAATGTACGGGAGCATTGTCACATACCACGACACAGCGTTGGAGATCAGTGATACTTCTCAATAATTGTCTCAGCCATTCGCGACAATCTTCCTTCCTGTATGATACGCGTTTCTTCTCCCAATAGACTAAGCCAGTCTGACTGATTCCAGCAATTATGTGGATATTTAGTCCTCTTGAGCATGCTGATTTTACGATGCATCTTGTTCCTTTACGAGATCTCCCCTCTGATCTTCTGAGAAAGAGATTACAATTAGACTCGTCGATATAAATCACTTCTTTTCCTTCTCAGATCGCCTGCATAACTGATTGAACATACTCAGCTCTCTTTTGCTTGTTGGTCAAAGAATTCATGGTGATTGGCTCAACTATAACCTTCTTTGCCGTAATGAACTGCCCATGTAGGTGCTTGTGTATGGTGGTAGTTGACACAGTCAGGTTGATTTTCATAATTAAATGCTCACGTAGTTGTTTGAGTGTTAATTGGGGATTTTCGGATAAGCATTTCAGCAGCTCATCTATGTGTTGTTGTTCAATCTTCATGTACATCTTCCCTCCTTTCTTCTTCTCCGGAGTGTTCTCATTTCGGATCCATCTGTAAGCAGTTGCACATGGGATCATTTGCTTTGGCCACGACCCTCCAATCCTCTCCTGCTTGGACACATTGCAAGATTCTTCTCTTTTCCCCACATTCCTTCTTATATGATCCTCTCAATGAACCGCGCTTCACTCCTCTCTTCGATATCTCTGTGACTGAGTCCAGCAAAGATTCTTCGTCAGTGTCACGGCTTGTGGTCGCTTCATCAAAAACGGAGTCACTGAGCACATTCGAAGCGGCCATTCTGTCGGTCGAACGAAGTGTAATGCAGTTCTGTTCAATGTCAATACCATTTCTTTCAGCTTTATTCATTTGTATTCAATTCTTCAAGTGACTGATTCATCGACCAGTGACGCAAATGTATGGCATAGATTTTTGCAATCCTATTCACAGCACTGAGCTCGTGTGCACAGCATATCTACACTGTAAATAGCTGGATACGAAAATTACATACAAACATATACCAAAATCATATACAATTTGAAACTAACATCTGATACGAGATTCTCGTATGTTTACAGAGATTTGGTATGTTTTTCATACCACATCTCACATACTTTCGTATGTGATTGGTAAGTAGCGATACTAACTATTCTATCTGTGATTGGCTGTTTTACACTGAAATACGAGTTGTTGGTATGTTTTATATACGAGACCCGATGAAAATTGGTCTTCATTTGTATGTGTTTAGTATGAGCAGCTTTAAGTCACACAGCAAAAAATTATATGTATTACACACTAATGTCAAATAACTTTCGTTAGTTCTACTTTATGAACCAAGTTGATAAACATAAATTCATATTAACGATATCTTTCATTCAATCATGTTGACTTATATATCTCAAACATAACTATTCTTGCGTTCATGAATTATAATGTGTTTTTATATCGGATTGATAATATGCTTAATTTCAACATTACTTAATGCATAAGTGTTGATAGTTGAATACTTATTGATTATTCATGAAATGCCTTAGAATTACGTGTATTAAAATTGAATTCATTATTGAAAGTATGACGCTTGAATGGCATTATCCCACTAATTACAAAACAGTAGCAACTTTAGTGTGATCTTTATTGACAAAAGGCCTTAAATCAACATACTTTGGACATGATTGATGCTTTCTTTTAACATTGTGCTGGTATGGCTTTAGTATGTAAAGCATACAACACTTGAAATAACATACGAAAAGCATACAAATATATACCAAGAGAATAAAGATATATACCAAAAATATTTTGGTATGCATCCTTCGTATGTGATTGGTATTGAGCGATTTACAGTGTATGGTGTGCACTCGTGTGATGAGAAAATGATTACAATGGAGAATTTGGCGCTGATTGAGGTCGTAGCCATAGATTTCTCTAATGTGCAGATAATCCTTGGACTAAAATTAGAGTTATTGCAAGAACAGTACAAACCGAATAAACTCGGTGGAATTACTAACCATGGATTGCTATTTGTCGTAGAAGTAATTCTCAACTACAGGACGTTTCCTAAATCGTTGCACAAGTCGACAAACTCTTTGATCTCATACTTTTTCTCATCAGTTTTAACTGTTAGCTCATTAAATTGATTGCTAAACTTATTCACTTGGTCAGCAGTTTTAAATTTTTTAAATAGAACTTGACTTATTTCAATTAGAACTTGACTTATTTTAAATAGAAGTTAAAAAGGTGTAGAATCTGGATAGCTGATGTGGACCCTACATCTTTCTAAGTTAATTGAAATCATTGTCTTTGATTATGTGATTTGCTCTACCAGTGGCAGGTTGCCTGTGATATGATGACGCTTAAGACAATGCCCTTGAGGTTGAGCATGAAAGTAATAGGAACCCATCGAATTATCATCAAACATTATCTCTCCAATGCTGTCATGACACTGAGAATCTGTAAAATACGAGCTCGTACCATCATTTCCTTCTGTATTACAATCATGATCAATCAATTCCGTGGCAATTTTCTCAAAACTGCAGAAATTTGCATATCTCACATTTGGTAATATTCACTAACTATATCGCCCTCGAGTTCATTTAATAAAATCGAAAGTGACTACACATTGGGGACTTAATAAAGGCGGAGTTACCACTCTACCTAGCATACTTACTTTATAGGACAATTCTTGTCGGTTGAATATTAAGGATCTTACTCCCACTCAAAGATCACCGAAACTGTCATATTTCATGAGTAGGGATGCACAATTCCGCTTAATACTCAAACTCATGCTTTTTGAATTCACTTTCAAAAGGTCGATTTTTGTAAATTGAACTTGCATTAAATCCATGCGGAGGCATTTGATCCTATGTCGCACTTTTTGCCGCAGTCCTCGTAGAACTACACTGTAAATCGTTCAATAACAATCACATACGAAGGATGCATACCAAAATATTTCTTTAGTATATTTCTGTATTCTCTTGGTATATATTTGTATGCTTTACATATTAAAGGCATACCAGCACAATGCTAAAAGAAAGCGTAAATCATGTCCAAAGTATCTTGATTTCAGGCCTTTTGTCAATAAAGATCACACTAAAGTTACTACTGTTCTACAAGTAGTGAGATAATCACATTAAAGAGTCATACTTCGAATACTGGATTCGATTTTAATACACATAAGTATGTCATGAATAATCAATAAGTATTCAATCATCAACAATTATGCATTATGTAATTTTGAAATTAAGCATATTATCAATCCGAAATAAAAGCACATTATAATTCATGAACGTAAAAATAGTTATGTTTGAGATATATAAGTCAACATGATTGAACGAACGATATCGTTTGAATGAATTGCTGTTTATCAACTTGGCTCATAAAGTAGAGCTAACTAAACGTCCCGTTAATGTTGCTAGACAAGTAGCAACGACGACATATTCGTGGAGCATTAAATTCACAATAAATCTAATCTACTTAAATATCACTCTATCAAACGAAAAATATTCTCGACTGGTATTACTGGAAATATGTTATTTGACAGTAGTAGGTAATACACATATTTTCTTGCTATGTGACTTACAGCTGCACATACCAGAGGCATACGAAAAAGGATGAATTTGCATCGGGTCTCGTATATAAAACATACCAACAACTCGTATTTCAGTGTAAAACACCCTATCAACCACAAAAGTCGCCCAGCGGTCGCCGCGACAGCCCTCGGCGTCGCCGAAGTCGCCGCCGCCCGGCGACTCCTGGTGGCGGTCGCCTCGACTGTATGTGGGCGACCGTTGCCCGGCGACCGCTGTCAGCAGTTGCCTCGAGTGTCAACGGCGACCTTCATCATATGTCTGGTTTTAGCATTTAACTAGCCTCCATGATGTCAGAAAGGCAATATTCCGGCTTCGCAAAACTGATAAATTGCAAAAATTTCGGCAATCAGCTTCCTAGTTTCTAATTAAGACTCAAATGTAGAATGCTTGTGGAAAAAGATGCTTCTGATGCAGAAATTCGAACGCATTTAATCAAACTAGATCGATGCATTTCCCGCGAGAAAATGAGTCGTGGGTCCCTCGTCAAAAAGTTTTGGGCCACATGAAAAAATTGGGACCAACAAATTTTTCGAAAATGGCTTATTTGGAAGTAAAAATGCATGATCATATCAATTTGTGACCGCTCTCATCGAAAAATGACGTGAAATGTGATGCCTTGAAGTCGAGGTTTGGGCCCCCCCAATTTTCACGTTTATTTTTTTGACAGGGAGTGGTCGTGAGTCAGCCCTTAAATTCACACGAGCTAATTTTGAAATAGAACGACCCCAGAGTTGTCACACACATTGAGCAGCGAATTTGTTGTGATTTCTAAGAAAAACGTATCTCCAATGTTAGTGGACTGGCCCGAAATTGTCATCGATCGGCTGTCTGGCACATCTAGGCAAGTTTTTCCTTGGAATAAATAACCTTAGCTCTCATTTCTCTCAGTGATTTTCGCTACATGATGATGATGCATTCAATCGTGAAATGTTGCGTCAAACATCTTTGGTTGCAATGCTTCATATATATTTGCATGACGCATCGATGACAATGAAAAAAATTGCTCAAAATTCTTGACTTGACCGTGAACTTTATATCATTCTGACCATGATTCTGACTATGCCTGAATTTCACCGCTTGTCAATTTTTTGGTCAATCAAGGTTGCAAGTTGTATTATTGTTCATTCATTAAATTGTGAATGAATGGAAGAATCCTCAATGAGTGTTGCATAATATCTCGGTCGCTTCAAGCCTGTGATACAGTGAGGGAGAGAATGGAGAGAGAGAATTCTATTAATAGAAGAGCGCTTTGTCCAGTCCAGCCCGATAGCAGATAACTTTCTCGTGCGCCTTCGATAGCGCAGCGCAATCGGAAGATCACATTTCAACTCGAGGGGTGAAATAGAGGTCATCGCTTCATTTCACAAAAAGAAATAGCGCAGAATAATCTGGAAGTTTCATTCGTGTCTCTACACTGTTAGGCAAAATGGTCCGTATTACAGGTAGGAAAGGGTCCGTATTACGATGGTCCGAAATTATTTTGAGAAAAATTCTGTCACGTGTGTTATTTATTACTGATTAATGCTTGCATACCTGAAAAATTGCTAACAATAAAGTTTAAAGAAAAAAGCAAAGTTGATTTTATCCATATTGCATGAAATCTTTAGAGGGTCCGTATTCACAATATATGTGAAGGTCCGAAATATGGTCTGCAATATTTCATAGGGTCCGTAGGCCACACTGGTTGACAAAATTGCGGAAAAATTGCAATATATATCCGATAATACAGAAATAGTGCAATTTATAATTTGATGATATAAAACTATTACGATTTATATATAAACTGAAAAATTGCAGTTTCTGAAAGTTATATATATATTGCAATAAAATCATATGAAATGCAAATTATGAAAAGTATTGTAGAGGGCGCTCAAAGAGATCAATGACTTAGAATATGGTTAGAATATATGAATCAGATTGTCTGTAGGTGCGGTGACTTATTATTTTACGCCCGTATTATAAGACGCATAACATTTCGAGAGGCTCTTACTGACTTAAAATAACTGTATCACTCAACGTCTTTTGGAATTCATTGCAATGCAGTTGTAACATCTCAATGTCAGCTTAATGACGTAAGCAAGTTGACAATGAGTGACATTCAGCGGGTGCTCCATCCATCCACTTCTTCAGCAATTAAGATTCATCAATTATTCTCCATCACCCACCCCATCAATGTCTTCATTTCTCATTCACTTTCATTAACATTAGCATATGGAAAAGCAGAGCGTTGATTTGAGAATCACGTGCTCCATCTCAATCATCATTCGTTGATTTTAACTTGTAAAACTTTAACATTTCTGTACATGTGATTGATTTCACTGAGAAGAAAATAAATATATATATATTTGGTTTTGAGTTCTAGAGCAATGAAAAGTTATGCTTGAAGCGTAAATCAAGGATCTAGATATCATTTGTGGATTAAGGGACATTTGAAATGATCTTCAGATCAGAAATGGAATGAAACATTCAACACAAGTGACAAACTTAATCATACGAAAGAGTCAGCGCTCCTTTTTAATTGGCTTAAATTTGATGATAGACCAATGAGAATACGCCGACTGCTTTCAATGGATAATGAAATTAGAATTTGCTGTCTTCGACGAGTGAGAACTGCAAAACTTACGCTCCTGTTCTTTCAAATGAACTACACGTCTGTCGCATCGTTTTTTATGTGATTAGCCATTGAGTGAAATAGTATGTGAATAAGACATAAATAATATTCAACGTTCGCATAAATTTAAACCATTGATAATTATTTATGTAACATATTTCTTTGAATACCCCGGAATACCCTTGAATTATGAGAATGTTATGTTGTACCTTTAGAATGTAGAATTTACGCATTAATGTAGAATTACGGTTAATAATTATTTTTGAATTGAGACTCGAAACAGTAAGGGTCGCATTTTGATAACCTGTATTATTCATATTATAAATTGCATTGGATAGGTAAGAATATGTTTAGGGAGGAGAAAAGTGAAGACCTCGTGGCCTCGACATGTCGCTCGCCATGTCCATCAAAATCAAAACTCGAGTTCGGTAGACGAGAGTTATTAGAAAGTTATCTTGAAGGTTTATTCGACTCACGCACGGCGAAAAGAAGTTAAAAACTGTATTCCTTAGCATTCATTTCCTATTACACATAGGGAAGAATAGACAATCTCAGCGAATCAACTACGTACCGGCGTACCACCCATGCTCGAGGGATGTAACTTTCCCAGGGCCTATCACATATGTAATTATGTCTACCTTTATGTCTCACTCAACATCAGTTGGACGAATCAGTAAACGAGTCTACGAGAAGTTAGGTACCTGTATTTTCTCTAGAAGGTATACCTAACTTGATACGCTCTACATGTAAGCCTAGATGTTTCGTAAAAAAGCGGGTTTGTTCTTGGAGCTACTATTTATACAGAAATTATTTACTAGCTTGTTTAGGTTATTAAAACGTACTTTGAATATGTAGGCCTACTGAAATGCTGCATTTGTGCCTATCACATGTAAAAGCCTACGACAAGAGGAAAAAATTATAAGATACCTAAGGCTTTCAGCTTAGTCCATTACATCCCGCATACAGGTTAACTTGAATTATGTAAACTACCCAAATAACCCTAAACCATTCGCAATTATCGTGTCTCCCACACATTTTTCTACTGTGCTTATAGTAGGGCTATTAGGCTATCTTACAATTCGATCCCTTGTAGCTACTTGGGCTACCCGGTATTATGAAATAAGAGTTAGAACTTAAATGACATGATACAAAAATAGGAGGATACAAATGAGTTACTCTGCACGTTGTCCACGATGTCGAAGACCAGATTATCACAAGAATTGTGCACTATTTCTATCATTTCACAATTTTGCTAAGTGAAAGAGACACGTTTTTATGGCAAATTCCGTTCTGGTCACTAATTCAGGCAAAAGCACTTTCTTGGAGACACCTCCCCAGACTTGCTTAACATGATTCGGATGTCAAATGAGTTACTCTGCACGTTGTCCACGATGTCGAAGACCAGATTATCACAAGAATTGTGCACTATTTCTATCATTTCATAATTTCGCTAAGTGAAAGAGACACGTTTTTATGGCAAATTCCGTTCTGGTCACTAATTCAGGCAAAAGCACTTTCTTGGAGGACCTCCCCAGACTTGCTTAACATGATTCGGATGTCAAATGAGTTACTCTGCACGTTGTCCACGATGTCGAAGACCAGATTATCACAAGAATTGTGCACTATTTCTATCATTTCACAATTTCGCTAAGTGAAAGAGACACGTTTTTACGGCAAATTCCGTTCTGGTCACTAATTCAGGCAAAAGCACTTTCTTGGAGACACCTCCCCAGACTTGCTTAACATGATTCGGATGTCAAATGAATTACCCTGCACGTTGTCCACGATGTCGAAGACCAGATTATCACAAGAATTGTGCACTATTTCTATCATTTCATAATTTCGCTAAGTGAAAGAGACACGTTTTTATGGCAAATTCCGTTCTGGTCACTAATTCAGGCAAAAGCACTTTCTTGGAGGACCTCCCCAGACTTGCTTAACATGATTCGGATGTCAAATGAGTTACTCTGCACGATGTCGAAGACCAGATTATCATAAGAATGTGTCATGTTGACCAATAATTATATGCTAACACATGTTTGTAAATGTGTAAAAGACGTGATGAGATGTCCAGACTTTACAGACATTGAATGCATGACGCAAATATGCTTGCAAATGCTTAGACGAGAGCCTGTTGACGTTATAATTGAGTAAATACGATGTCAGTAGCATTGAAAATTATCGCTGCTGCTGTAGGCAAAGAAGAATAAATGAGAGAAAATGTGTGCGTGTGCAGTAGGCATAATATATGAAAATTTTGAAATTTGCGATCCGTTAGTACAGTATCAATGTCATCCACAGATTTTTTTTGATAATCAATGATGGTTATGATCAAACTACAGACGTGGAAAAAAGTTTATGATAATTTCACCAGAAAGCCGATTTTTCATGTAATCTTCTTATGGAAGCTTTTGAACTAGTTTATCATAGTTATACGTAATGAAGCATGTATGACATCATCTCTAGGTAGTCTCTGAGCATTTTTTAAAAAAATCGCTGATATCTGAAGTCGATTTCTGATTTTTTAGGTAGGCCTATGAAATGCACAAAAATATCGATTTTTGAACATTTTCCCTGATTCAATAAATCTGCAGTAAATCTTATGATATAGGATAAATGCAGCAATTATTGCTTAAATTCAGCAAATAAAAACACTTGCAATGCCACAAATGCTCATTTATTATTTCCAGGGATGAACGTCAGTACTTTGTGGGATAACCTTTGTTTTCCAGAACTCTTTGGATTCTCCTGGGCATGGATTCGACAAGTCTCTCACATTCTTCGCGGGAAATTGCGATCCATGACAGTTTGATGTTGCGAATGAGTTCGTGAATGTTGGAGTGCTTTTGAGCATTGACTTTCACTTTCATGCTTTGCCATAGATTCTCAATGGGGTTGAGGTCTGGGCTGTTACCGGGCCAGTCCAGAACCTCAATCCCCTTGTCCTCAAACCATTTCATTGTTCTCTTGGACGAATGGCACGGCGCGTTGTCCTGCTGAAAGACTCTTGTACTCGAAATGTTCATGAAGGGAATGAGCTTTTCGTCCAGCACATCGATGTACTTCTCAGAATTCAATCGAACGCCTTTCGGAAGAACTGTAAGGCCACCCCTTCCATGAAAGCTGAAGCAGCCCCAAATCATTACGGATGGGGGGTGCTTCACCGTCTTGTCAGTGTACCTTTCATGAATTGAGTTTGAACCTGAAGGTCTTCTAACGTACTGATGCTGCTGATGGAATTGCAAGAATGTCGATTCATCACTAAATGTCACTTTCTTCCACTGGTCGATGGTCCAGTTGACATGCGCTTTGCACCATTCCAAGCGCTTGACTCGAGCCTTGGCGGAGATAAAGGGTTTACGACGAGGGGTTCGTGCTGGTAGCTTGAACTTCTTGCATAATCGATTTCTTATTGTCTTTGTGGTGATACTATCGAGGACAGGTGACATAAGCCGTTGAATTTCCGTAGACGTAACAAATGGATCCGTTTTTGCAATTCGATGAATGCGATTGTCAGTTCTATCTGACGTCTTTGGAGGTCTTCCGGAGCGAGACTTGACATTGTGAGTTCCAGTTTCTCTGTACCGTTTCAAAATATTTGACACTGTATTTTGTGATATTGAATACTCATATGCAATAGCAGCTTGTGTTTTGAACGTGTGCTTCCTAAGAGCAACGACAGCGGCTTTAACAGAAGGCGATACTTGCTTGCGCTTGCCCATCTTTGCGAAGAGACTCTGAGAGATTGACTACATTGTATGAACTTGACAATGAAGTTGACTCGATGATTTTGATTGGATATCGATTAGGGAACATCAAACCAGCACACTCGTGTCTATTCATAAAGCGTGAGAACAGCGATGCATCATTTCAGGTGAACGTCGAAATTCATCCACTTTTGTGCATAATAACCATAGTTTCTGAAGAATGTCTAAAACTGCTAAAATGCCAAAAAGGTATGTTTTTGTATGTTTTTGTATACTTTGTGGGCCTATATGTGTATTCTGTTAGGCCATGATGCGATTTGACTCGATTTAAGTCATTTCTGATAGCGAAAAGTCAGCAAACCTATAATTTTCTATGAATTCGGAATTTATCATAAACTTTTTTCCACGTCTGTATTTACTAGTACATTTCGAGTGTAGTCCCCCCTGAAATCCCCTGAATTCCCTGAAATAATTTCCCAATTTATTTGTTGAATTGAATGGTCTTCGAATGTGGCATAAACGGTTGCAGATATAGAACCGTAAAGGAAACTAATTTATTTAATCATTTCGGACTTCATCCATCGAACAAAAAGTGAGTCAAATAGCTCACGTTCAACATCTTACCATTTTCCTTATGTTAATTAATGTGTGGGTACCCCAAAAATTGACCTAGCTATTTTAAGGACAGCAGGTCTCCTCATATCCGGTTATATAATAAAGTAATTAGAAAGAAGTAAGTTAATTTCGCGTTGAAATTACGACTCCTGTCTGACCCGTGTGTTTTTCATTGCTTTCATTCTATATGATCAAGCTGTTAGCCGAAACCTCGCGATCGGAAAAAATCTGTGTACTGTGTATTTCGGAAATTAACTTGATAAAAGCCATATGTGCAAAAAGTTTGAATAAGGTTAATAAAGTAATTGTCAGCATTTGCGTAAAAGGAAGCTGTGTTTAGTCAGAATATTCAAGATGAGCTAAATTGTGATAGTGGTTCATATAAAGTTCATATAAATAAACGAATTTTTCTTTTTATTCCCGATAGGTATTTGGATTCAACGCAGTTATCCTTCATTTGCGAAGCAATCTCTGATGAACATCCCGTCTTAACAGACAATAATAATGAAGATGCAAAGGTAAGCTTCATTTCAGACATCCATCCATCTATGAGAATTTTCCTCCTAATGCTTACAAGCATTACAATAAGCTTAGAAGATTGATCCGTAGTCATTTAAGTATACTTAATTTTCGAATTAATGGCCCTTGAAACAAAGAAATATCTGACTTCATGTCTAAATGCAGATCAATCAGTTGCTGTCCACGCCTACATTTTGAGTTTTAATAACCAAGTGATCTACGTTTCAAGTGCAATGCTAAAATTAGATACGTCAATACGGGGATTATGAATCTGTGCTTATGTCATACTTGCAGACTTAAATTTGTATGGTGGATTCATAACTTAGATTATCTTGACGAAAAATTAAAAAATTGTCCTGATCCCACATTGGGAAAAATGGATAATTCTCATACGTGCATCGATCACTCATGAATGCAAATTATGAATTACAGAAGTTTTGGAGAATCTGACTCATACGGCGCCTGAAAGAATTTGGGGCGTCTTTGGCCCCAAATGAGAAATTGTTATTTATGCGACAAAAATTTGGAAGGAAACGGAAAGCAAGTATAGATGAGTTCCATAACGCAGTGCAAGTCAACGTTAATAAGTGGTAAGCCACCTATTTATTGTTTACAGTATACAATGATAAACGGTGTCCTATTTCTGTTATCCAGCATGTCATCAACCACAGATCTTCCTGAAACTGAATCAATGGAAACGGACACTGATAAAGAGAGCGACGTGGAAAGTCTATCGACCAGTTATTGCCCCAGATTCAAAGATTATTCCATAAGCCGTGATGCTGATCGGGTAAGTATACTTCCTCGTTTTATGACAATTGTATTGGTAATTGAAGTGTGAAGTAAATCAGACCTATTAAATTAATTAACCTATTAACCCTTAGCTTTTATCATGTCTCCTTGGATACCTCTTGCAACCTTGTATATAGAGCACCTGTAATTTAAGTAAATTACGTTTTTCAATTTAAGACAATTCAAAGCAGTGGCTACTTAAAAAGTTGAGTGAACCATGTGTAACCATACTGTGCTGCATTACAATGTACAAGTATACTTTTGGAGTTGCCTGACTGACACCTGTGGACATCGTATGTAAATTGATTGATCTTATTAATGGATTATCAACCAAATTACAATATAGAAAATGCGAGGAATATCTTGAGCCGAAAATATTGATAGAACGGATTACTTATCAAACGAAATTCGTATCAGGTAAGTCGAATGAAGTGATGATAGATAAATTAAGTAATTAATAGCGGTTTACCTGCGCACTACACATTATACCAAGCACTGAATTGACTGAAATATTTCAACAGATAACTTATGAATTAGATGTGATGTAAAAAGTGTTCCTCTGGTTATAAATATTTGACTATAGGTAAAGCAAGCCAATTTTTCACGACCATTCAAATAGAATCGTGCGGACAGAATGACATCGTTAACGAATCGCTTCGCATGAATACAGTAAATCCAGTCGAAGCTCGTTAATTCGGACACGGACAATTAAGACTTTGGTCAATTAAGATCATACGGCCGCGGCATTTTTTGTATATTTGGCGGCTTATATAAGTTGTTTTTTAATTCAGACTTTCAATAATTAAGAGATAGTAAACCTGGTATTTATACTCTTAATTATCGAGCTTTGACTGCAAGATACTTTGCACAGCGTTGGCTCTAATTGATGGTTCGCTGCAATGAGATAAAGTCAAGTCTGGTAACGTGACATTAGACGGGCGTGAATTAGACGGACATTAGACATGAGGGGTAAACATTTTCGAGTAAGCTGCAACGTTTAAAATATTTCATTTAACCAACCTCATTCCCACAGAGATTTCACTAAGTTATCTCATTTTTACATGTTACCACTACATTTATGCATCATCGCGATAGGCGTACCTCTGTATAGCTGAACATAGACAAAGCTATAGCTGAATTTTCTTGAATTCGCGTGCTTTACGTTTGCTCAACTTCATCGGCAAATTAGTCTTAATTATTTTTAGTAAGCTTAATGAGTCTCATTCGAACTTCTTTCTCTTTGAAAGAAGATTTTAATGTTTTACAAAAAATATTTTGCAATTTTCAGGGATATCTGTGTAATTGATGAGTCGATAGCTTGTCAATATAGATTAATTGATATTGTTGCTTGAAGCAAATGATTTCGTCAGATCGAGAAAGCCTGTCTTAAGTCGATTGGAATTAAAGCGTCTATGCCGGTTTATAAAAAGTGTCTAATCTTCGGAAGTACTTCATCCAGGCTCGTGAATATCCCATTCCTTGAACTGCGAATATAAAAGGGCCATATACTAACACAGAGTGCCACACTATTAGGTTTAACCGTTTTGAATCTGTTCAAGCCTTCAGAATGCAAATTTAAACAGATAAATAATGAGAGCTATGCACAGTTAATTGGATTTTTCAATCGTGGCAGAAATCTTCAAAATTCTTGTTTCACATATCTTATCGGCTACAACGGCTAGAATTTTAGCTGAGCTGATATTTTCTATCTGAAGCCTCGTCTAGCCGTAAACCGTTCGCTCGCCTTTGACCATGTCTAATCACAATTTCTTCTGTGGCCATGTCATCAATTCTATTAGATAGATCTCAGAAGAAATAGAAGAGCTGTATTAAACTTTTTGCATGTTAACATTTTCTAACAAATAATCTGATAGTTGTTTCAAGATGCGAGCGCTGCAATTGATCACAGTCCAGAGAATGAATGTATTTCCGGTTGCGTATCAATCTTCATAACATATTCTATCACCAGGAAATTGAAGAATTTACCGGGTGATTTTCGAAAATATTGGATGAGTTGTTTCAGACCTCCAATTCTATCTGATAAACTGATAAACTTCACAGCCTATAGTGATGTTTTTTATTCCTATCCTGCAGGAGCGCCTGATATTGACTAATTCTTTTAAGAGACCGGTCCACTTATTCCTTGACTTACGACTGTCATTCAACGGTTTCGTTGCATGAATAGAGAGAAAGATGAGTCGCGCAAATCTGAGCCAGAGCACCGAAATGGCATTTCGCTCACTCACTAGCTCGCTATAACGTTCAGAATTTGGCAGTGGACTGCTTTCTGTCTGGTTATTGAAATTGGTCGTAATTCCTGTGGCTCAGCAGATAGAGCCGGTACTAAACAGTGTTTCTACATCGAACTTGATGCAGACTTGCTTTTATGCATAATTAAGGTTTATTATTGACCTGGGGTCTAAACAGTGTTTCTACGTCGAACTTTATGTAGACTTGCTTTAATGCATAATTAAGGTTTATATTGACCTGGATGACTAGTTGACTACTTTCAATATTAGGCACACGTGAGATTTTCAATTCAAAATGAAGGCAGAAGCTGTCACTGTCATTTGCATCACTCAATGATTGTCGGCATTAAAAGGCGGTGCTACCCACGACCTGATTATTAACTGAATCATTCAAATGACTTTTGCAGACACAAATGATTTACTGGAATCACAAAGCCACTCACATCGTTTTGAAATTATTTGCTCTGTTTGATTTAGGTACACCACAATGAAGTGGAAATGTACTGACGCACGTGGAGAAGCTTCACCATTTTAAATGCAGCTTTATTTTTCAGGCAAAGCAGGTCTCACTGATCGGCGGCAGCGGACTAAACAATTTATGGCGTCGAATATTTTGAAGGATTTTGGCTGCGGATATTTCGAAGAAGTATTCATTTCACGGCAGGAACAACAAATTTCCATTCAAGAATTCCCGAATTTATCGTGCGGTATCAAACTTTCTAGATCTCATGTGACTGAGAAGGAAATAGAGACCTCTTTGCAGAGCGTACTAAAGCACGCAAAAGATAGATCTGATGGAAGGAGCCACCAACGCTCCCCTGCAGCTGAGTAATTGTGCCTGATGCCCCTTTTCTCAATAGGTGACTCAATTTTTCATCTCTTGTATTTGGTGTTATATCCTGGTTATCTGTGTAGCTGTTATTGTGCATATAATCTAAATAGCAGGAACTTTATTAACAACATCAAACCCGCATGTTTCTGTTGAAATTTTAACTGGAAAATCGATGCTTTTTTCTGATAATTTGGAGTCATCAAATTTCAATGTTATTAAGAAAGTTCCAGTTATTTAGATTGTACTACATATGTCTTTCGATGCCTTTCATAGAACATTTTGTAACCTCCATAGAACAATTGTATTTTTCGATCGTTAAGTTGTACTTTTGTATCTTCAGTGCTTATAAATACAATTTTCATGTGGTGCACATTAAATTTTCATTGAATCGGTGCAGGTGTATTGCAAAATATCGTATTCTGTGTAATTTAGTTTTATTTCTTCTACTCCTCATAGCTAGGAAGCTTATTGGTTTTCAGTGGAGCAATACTGAAGCACCTGCATCTTAGGGAGATAGCTAGTGTTTTACTAATTAATAGCGCAATGGGAAATTTCAACTGAAGGGTAGGGGCAAATCGGTAGAATCGGCGACCGCAGCTACCTACAGGCGACCGCACCGCATCTGCTAGGCGACCGCTGTTAGACCTCCGGGCGACTGCGCCCCGGCTCTTAAGGCGACCGCCCCAGGCAGTCAGGGCGGTGGACAAATAGGAATCCCCGGCGACGCTGAGGGCGACCTTTAGGCGACTCCGAAGGCGACTGACCATGGCGGTCGCGGCGACCGCTCTGGTTGATAGGGCAGCCAATCACAGATAGAATAGTTAGTATCGCTACTTACCAATCACATACGAAAGTATGTGAGATGTGGTATGAAAAACATACCAAATCTCTGTAAACATACGAGAATCTCGTATCAGATGTTAGTTTCAAATTGTATATGATTTTGGTATATGTTTGTATGTAATTTTCGTATCCAGCGATTTACAGTGTAGGCCGCATGATTCTCGCTTTTCATCGTATTTTCAAACTTTCACAGAAACTCGTGGGATTTGCTCCTCTGTGATGTCGAATCTATACCTATTTTGTAAAGTACTTTTTTAAAAGTCTGAAAATTGCCACCTTTTGCAATCATTTCTTCTGATGACTTTCAGCGAACGCGTCGCATTTCAATAGCAATACAATGTGAAATCAATATGAAATCAATTGACTGTGCCATACACACCGAATAGAGAGAGCCCTTATAGATTCAAATATTGGCGTATGAGCACGGACAATAGTGCTTTTGTACACTGCAAACCCTAAGCTACCAAATAAAATAATTTTCACTCCCAAACTTATCATCAAAAGTAGCAAACATTTCTCCCTAAATGAAGGTAGTTTGGCTTTCACGGCAACCATTGACAGCGTTCATCTGGTAGCGGCCGCTCAAATGATCTGGTACTCAAAGTCTTATATTTTGCAGGAACTTCTCATAATAAGTTTATTTTGAGTACTACTTTGTTTTTTTAATCAGATGCCTTTGCATAATCCTCAAATATCCCCACAGTCCCTTCTCCTGGCTCAGCTGTGTTCTGTCGATGAGGTTCCTCAATTTGTCGAATAAGCATTGGCAATTGGAGAGTAATGGATACGTCAAGCGTCGTGGTAATAAACAAACTTTAATTGAAGTGTTAATGTAGTAAAATTTCGGAGAAAATAGGATTGGCTATCAGCAGAGACGGACGACGAATGCAAAATTCGCATTAGCAGGGTATTGGCGGGGCTGCAATAGCTTTCAGAATTTATAGAAGTATTGAACAAAATACCGTTATGTGAAATAAATATTTATGAAAATAATTTATGAAAAATAACGTTAAGAATTTTAGAGCAAGGCACTGTCTATATCTGTAACATAGCCACTAACAAGTTACATGCATTACTCAAAAACATCCACAATGTATCTTAATTTTCAGAAAATGTTCATCTTGAAGGAAAACTACACACTTGCTTCCAAAGTTTTACAAAATTTCTGTTTTCAACTTTGTCAGAGAACATTATTGTTGCTTAAGTTATTATTATTGTTACTGGAAGAGATAGCCTGCAATTGTTCTTCAGTAATTTTGTTGCATCTTTTGAAGTTGTGACTGTAATACCGCACTGTTTTGACAAACGTGTAGCTTCTTTTCAAACAATTTCAACATTTCTCTCATTACCGCAAGGTACATACACAAACACCATGCAAAGTAAACGAAGGTTTGAAACAAAACAATTAACAAAGACGTCTTTTTTTCTCTCACAGTAACTGCAGCTATTTTATCTTGCATGTTCGTGTACTTTAGCGGTAGTGGAAACATTTTGAAGAAGTTTGAAAAAGAGCTATTGAACTTATTTAAATAAAACACTTTTATATTCGCCCTCTTTACATCGCTATGATTCTGAAGATACCAAGCATGAGCATTTCTGATGGAGAGATGAGAATACAGTCCGTTTCCTACATCGTTGCACAACCCGTAAAGCTCTTTTATCTCTTGCTTATTCTCATCAATCATGTAATTGATTACTGAACTAAATCACTTGGTCAGCCGAGACACTTGTTTGATTTAGGAAACAGTGTGGTGTGCCTAATTTAATGAAGTAATTAGCAATTAGAAAAATTATTCATCATCATATCATAGCTGATCATGTCATCTGTCCCCGATTCCTGTCATCATTGAATGAGCTGATAAAAGTCTTGTCGACTCACTTATCGGGCGCAGGAACTACGACGTGAAGAGATTGCTATTACTTGTGAACAGGTGGCGAGTCTCAGTCTGACGCCAATGCTTTGTGTGCGCACAGATCAAGGATTCGAAATCCTGACCTCCACAGAGGGAAATGATGACTTACCCGGTGGTTGAGTGTGGGAACCAAACGAATTTGAAGTTTGCCAGTGAACGGATGGACAGATCGTGATAAAAAAAGTACATATTCTTGGAGCTGATAACACTATCATTCTTTTAAACCCAAACTCGAAAGCGCCAGCGTTAATACAGCAAAAGTTATTCGGTTGTGTGCAGTTGACCGTTAAAAACATCTTTAGCGCGAAAGTTAGCGAAAAATCAAGCAAACGTGTTAATTGAGTAAGACTGTACCAAATGTTGTCGAAATACGAAAAAATTAGAGCATCTGAATTGATTAAAAATTCATACTTTAAAGTCTGCTGACCACAACTGACCAGACACAACCTAATTGCTCTGCCAAATCAAAGTACGAAACACATCCTTTCACATGGTATAACGTTAATTGAATTTGAGCATCTTAATCAATGAAAAAATCATGTCAGACTTTCTTAGCAGCATTTTTTCAGTAAAACTTATTTGTACTGTATCTTTTTGTACATTCAAAGATTCTTAAAATCTTTACATCATGATGAATACCACTTAAGAAAGTAAAATGTATGCCAAAGTAATCTATGGAACATAAGGTTTCGTATGGTATATCGTTTATTAAAATTGAACCAGGACTTCAACACGAAAATTACATTTGAAAATAGGTTAACTTTTTCGTGAAATTATTTATGAAACGGTATGACATTTTCAGTCAAAACAGTCGTGCGTGCTTTCGTAATAACTTCACGATATCAATGACTTTTTCCCTAGTTCACCGATTTTGATGATCAGTATATCAAGAGAGAGCTTAGAAAATACACGCTCTGCCCACGCCTGATTCATGATCACACTCAAATGTTTTCTTATTGAAAAATTGCGATTTGTAAATTGAGTGATTTCCGTATTTTAAGTACTGCTCAGCAAACACAATAACGGATGCCAGTCTATCATAGGTCTGCAAGTTCTCGAATGATGTATGTTGTTGTGCGATGCGATTATAAGGCATGAGAATCGATTGAATTTCAGCGAAATTTAGGTGGTCCGTATTCTATGATCACCTCAAGAATGACGTATTTTAGATATCAGAGAAGAGGCATCGAAGCGCAACACTTGATGTCATGAATCATTTCTGTGCATCCTGAACGGTAGAATATGTAAAAGAATACTAATCAGTTCTGCTGACAGAAAACAAGAATTGATGCTGCGTTACGCATGGAGAAGCGCCCCATTGAGCATCTGCAGAATACATGGGATTATATCCGAATGTTTAAATATTCCATTTGCTTGAAGAATTTCCATTTCAAATCCATCTTCACCCGTTCATACTTAAATTATTTTCAAAATTAGAGCATTTTTGAATTTTCTTTTCAAATGCAATTTATGGGCGTTCTCGCACGAAGTTGGGAGAGAGGTTGTCAGTAGAATCACATTGATCTCGTCTTTCTTTTCGTCATAAAGATTTGCCGTTTGGGATCAATATTGCCGTGGAATGTCTTCCCGAAAGATGAGGGTCGAAATGTTGCCAAGTGGACACAATACGAATGAAAGATGCTTACAAAGTTTCTCTGGCCCGAGGCCGGCCCGGCCTCGCTGCCAGCTCTGTGCTCAGTGGGTATATACTATAAAGGTTTAAAGCTATAAATAAGGAAATTAACGCAATTCGCTATCACAGAGATTCTAAACCGGGTGGCCGGGAAGGATTCCAGTGGTTCCATCGACAATGTGGCTGCTGCAAAGGTGCCGCGTCGTTATGAAGGCGTGTAGAAACATGAATAGTGCAATTTGCTTGAGAAGTATAATGCACGTCCAAAAGCAAGAGTGAATCATTCGGCATAAATCGTTGTTTATTTGCATTTCCTGCATTTATTTCGGTCTATATTTTATCTATAAACTGCATCAGTTATCGAACTGAGAGAAAATAACCGTCAGAATCGCCATCCAGCTATATCAATCAAATTTACAAATATCTGAAGAATACCATTTCTTCTTACTACTAAGGATCTACAGACGAGCATATTTAATGAATTTTGCAGAAGGATAGGAAAGAGCGAATAAAATCTCCCTCATGATGATTAAACCACAAAAGTGTAAGCAATTAGTGTACACGAATAGACGGGCAGTCCACTTACAAGACTAGGATGCACACAGAAGCTCATTAGGTAGACAATGATCGATTATATTCTGCAACTTAAGACAGCATCTCGTCTGTAGCTTAAGCTTACATGTACGTCAGTCAATTTTGGTCATTGACAACGCAAAACGTGATCAGAAAAAATCGGAATAGGATGAAGAATTTTTCATCGCGAGTTCTGCGATCATTCTGAGTGTTCCAACCTAACACTCCGCTTGCCTTGATTCTTTTAGGCCCAAAGAATTCAAATCATTGCGCACAAGATTTAACAATAATGCTAATCTGTCAGATAATTTGTAACTTAAAAATTACCAGGTTCTCACAGAATGTAATATTACTGGTCGCCAGTTTCAAGCTAGAGACGCAGACTAGGAAGACCGATGAAAAAGCCTCACTAATTCACTCAGGTAATAAAGAAAATGATCCACATGTTGGAGCGATTTTGAATATGTACGCTAAAATCAAAACCTCGGTTGTATTCATATGGCCACGCAGGTTCTCTGAATATGTACAGCAAGTGAATGATGTCCAAATACTAAAAGAGATAAATACAGATGTGTGTACGTAAATTCAATGTCATAATAGTCACATGTTTGATAACGTCATGGATTTAGCGCCATTTGCCTCAGGCTTTTTCTTGTTGGTAAGGTGTTCAGGTGGGAGCCTAGGATCTTCTAAACCATTAACTTATATGGCACAACATATGCTCTGTCCGACGGTGGCATCAGCTTTTTCATTCCTAGTTTATCTTGTTGTTATAAATAGCATTTTAAAATTCAAACAATTATTTTTCATAAATTTCGTAATTGTATCTAAGACAGTCGACAGAGTTCCATGAAAATTACAGTAGAACCTATTTAAAATATACTCCGTCTGGTGATGTTGTCTATTTTGCATCTTAAGCGGTTGTTACTATGAAAATCATTTTGAAATTCAAACAATCAGCTTTTTTAAAATGTCGTATGTATAAGTAGCATGTATATAACATGCTACTTCCAACCATCCTGGCAATTGACAAAGTCGCATAAGTGGCTCGTGGCTCAGTTAGTAGAGCACAGGTCTAGTTAACCTTGGTCGTAGGTTCGAATCCTACAAGCCGCACATCTTTTGCGTGGAAATTTGATTTATCGTTTATTTAATTTCATTTTTGTTAAATACGTAATATTAGTCATCATAAAGAGATAAAAAGTACTTGAATATCAATTAACATAATTACTCGATCAGATTTCCTGAGCGGGCAAACTGCAGAAGTTGCAAATCAACTGAAAACTCAAAATTCTTATCAAGAGAGGTGAAAATCGAAAATGTCGAAAAAATGTGGTCGCAAATGTTTTTCATGTAGCTCCTGTGGCTGAAATATTGGGTCTATAGAAAACAGATACCACTCAGAGAAAGTCAACACAAAATTAGGAATGACACGTAGAAATGAACGATTTTAAAAACTACTACCAATTAGGTGGCAGAAAGGTATACGTTGATAAAATTCATGTTGATAAAAATTTCGCACTCCTGACCGCGTAACTCGCTTCACAAAGACATTTGATTCTTTCGCATGGGAATGTAATGAGCGGTGACTGACTTCGCGTGAGGAGCATCTACCGAAATGGCTTCCATCGTCAAACGTAGGACCACAGATTTAGTATACACGGTACAGCATAAAAAACGTGACTAAATTTAAATGTAGCATAACTTTCTAATTATTCAACAGAAATTTACAAATAAGGTCTCATTTTGAAGACGATGCACATCTTTATTACCATAATCAATATTGCAATGATTGCATTTGAGGATGAGAGTGTTACATACTTGCAAAGCAGAGGATCTCTAAATCCAAAACACTAGATGGAAAAAGCAACGACTGAATGGAAACTTTCACTTTTTCATCTAGACAATGATCACAGTGGCGAAGTCTTTCAGTGTGATCACACAAAATCAATGGGGTGATGACTGGATCAACCATCAGCAATCACGCCTTGTAACGGAGCCACAGAAATATCGTATTTTCATGCTTTATTTCTTCCAACGTCTCTTCCAAGTTAAACCCCAAACATTTTCATTTAAAAAGGTGTTATCACACTTGCTTTCACCATTATGCTACATTCAATGTGTTCATGATCGATCTTTGAACTCTTCATTGATAATCTCTTTATCTCTTTAAAAAAATTTTAAGTGGTCCATTGCGGTTCAAATGATGCAGACATTTTACGCATCGTTTAGTTAACTCTTTTTCTTTCTACTTATTGCTGTGACATAATCAAGTGACAGAATTGAACAAAGATTTCCAGCTATAGGCCCGACTGTAATTACTTCTCATTATAGATTTTAAATTCGATTTTTATAGATAATTCATAGGTATTCAAGTTATATTGTTTTAAGGCACATGATGCTGTGGGGATTGGTTTTATTATGAAAAATATCTTCCATAACGAGTGGAAGGAGTGATGACAGACAGACGGATCTCAAAGAAGCTGAAGGGCAAAGTGCTTGATGTATGTGTGATCCCAGCATGCACATATGGATTAGAAACAGTGGCGCTCAAACAAGAACAGCTGAGAAGACTTGAGGTGTGTGAGAATAACTGGATAAGACGAATTGCGGGTGCAAAGTTGGTGGATCGAAGAAGATTGAGTGATCTGAGGAAAGACCTGAAAAGAACGTTGAGACAAAGAGTGGTGCGGAGCAGATTGAAGTGGGCAGGCCATGTGGCACGTATGCCGACAGAGAGACTACCATTACGAGCAATGGAAATGAATTGTGAAGGAAGAAGACAAAGAGGAAGGCCAAAGACGAGGTGGAAGGACTGTATTGTAAAAGACGTGAGAATGGATGGAGATGATGAAGAATAGCAAACAGCAGCGAAGGATCGAGCGGAATGGAGAAGAAAGGTGCAGAAGATCAGTCTGAAAGTGTGACTTTGTTTGTGTTTGTCTTACGAACCTTGCCCGTTTTCTTTTGTAGATGGAAATAAAAAGGAGTTGCAAAAAAAGGATATTTGATTCAAATGATCGATGCCTTCATTTACCTACAAAGATTCAGTATTGCACGATTGAAATGAAAGCTGTTTGGTCATTTCCAACAATGGTGAGAGGATTCCCTATGAATAAATATATGTGAAGAATTGGAAGTAGAAAATGAAGATGTTTGGGGGTTTAACTTGGAAGAAATGTGGAAACTTTGGAAGAAATAGAACAGAAAAATACGAAATTTCTGGCGCTCCGTTACAAGGCGTGATCGCTGAAAGTTGATCCAGTCATCACCCAATTGATGTTGTATGATCATCTGCAACTAAGACTTCGCCACGTTTAAGTGAAAAATTGGAAGTAGACTAGCTTTTCCATTCAGTCGTTGTTTTTTTTTGGCACTTTTTGAGTTTCCCCCCACATTTTTTCTTGAATGAAAACAAGCCGGTAATCAAAACAGTTAAGCTTCTGACAAGATGGGCTTCAGTGCTATTGTGCTGACTCATTCCTAATCTCAACCGTGCTATTCCCTATTCGCCATTCCCTGTCGCTTAGTACTATTGTGCTCGCTCATTGCCATCATTGCTGACTGCATGCATAGTAACTCGGGTCAGTCGGGATGAATCTCTTCCTCTTAGAGCACGAACTTCACGACAAGCCGTCTGCAATTGCATTCCTACAAAGTCGTGGTTTGCTTCACAGTAGCCGATCCTGTGATAATTGTCATCCAATGTTTTTGAAATTGAGCGACCGAGAAGACAGATGGAGGTGTAACACAAGGGGATGTCAACCGATTATTTATTCTACAAGAAAATGTGGGGGGAAACCAGAAAAAAATGCCGTTTTTTCATCCAGTTTTTTGGATTTCGAGATCGTCTGCTTTGCAAGTATGTAACACTCTCATCCTCAAATGCAATCAATGCAATATTGATTATGGTAATGAAGATGTGCATTGTCTTCAAAATAAGACCTTATTTGTAAATTTCTGTTGAATAATTAGAAAGTTATGCTACATTTAAATTTAGTCACGTTTTTATATGCCGCACCCTGTAGTAGATAGTGTCGACTCAAACAAGTGTCTTGTATACATTGAAAATTTTTACATTATAATTTTTATATTTTTACTATTTTTGTTCAAAAATTTTATTTTGTTCTTTCAGTGGCGAGTTGTAACTTGTGATATGATCACGCCCAAGAAAGTGCTCTTGTTGAAGAGGCTATGCGAGACTGTGTTGTATCACTTTAATTAACAAACTATGTTGCCTCACCAAACCGGTTGACATGACACGAAGAATTTGTGAAATGTCATTATTCCTTCTGTTTTGCTATTGCGATCAGTCAAATCCAAAATTTCTCAAAAAATAAGTAAGTGCAAGTATTTGCATATCTCACAGGTGGTCCTGTTTCTCGACTCATGTACATTTAATGAAATCAAAACTGTATACACATTGGGGATTTAATAGATGCTTAGCTGCTACTCTACCTAATATGCTTTCTCTATGCGTAAGACCAAAGTCAAAGAATCCAACCGTCTGCCATCACAATAAAGGGTTGTTGAAATGTGTCTTCGTGAAATAAGTACTTTTGATCACGTGAAACTATTGTGGACTTTGAAAGACTTACATCCAAAGTACTTGAGATTGACGTGAATGTTCATCTAGCTTGCAGCGATTCATTTCAACTGATAAGAATTGACCATCTGCAGATTGGTTTTATAGACGATTTTTTGCATCCACACCGCATGACTTCCGTAGAAGGGCATTCACCTGATATTGATAAGGGATGGGCGATTGTTATTGCCGTGTGTGGAGTCTTGACTGAGATGGTATGTTTCGGTTTACCATTCAGCAGTTCTATAATCTACGCAATCTTTTTGGATGAGTTTCAAGAATCTCCAGTGGTAACGGCATGGGCAGTCAACCTCAACTTTTTCTGCTCCGTGTCAGCTATGATTCTTGGTAGTTGTCTCAACTGCATGATTGGTCCACGCTGCACTGTGGTGATTGGCTGCTTTATGTCAACAGCAGGACTGATTGCTACCTCGTTTATGCCTAATGTGATTGGTGTCCTGTTTTCCTATGGACTAATAACTGGTATTGGCTTTTCCTTTGTGTTCTTATCAATGTTTTCAATGATTCCGGTTTATTTCAAGAAATATCGAATATTAGCCAATACAGTAGCAAGCGCCGGTGCAGGCTTGGGAAAATTTATGATTCCTCCAGTGATCAACTTTCTCATTGATGAATATAACTGGAGAGGAGCTTTTATTATCCTTGGAGCAGTGAACCTCAATATGCTAGTCGCTGCGGCTGCCTTGATGAGTCCCCGTCAGGCGGCTGAAACATTAGAAGTAATTTCTAATGAAAGGCAAACACTGTCCACAAAATTGAGGAAAGTCAAGCTGACTTTTAAAGAGTTCTTACACGGGTTCACAGTTTTCCGAATACCAGTATGGACATGTTATTGTTTTAGCCGGATTCTGGTCTCAATTGCTTTGGGAGGCTTTCAAACACATATTTATAACTATGGACGTCTTCCAATGTTCAATTTGAATCACACCCAGCTAACCTTTCTGCCTTCCATGATTGGCATTGCAAGCATCGTTGGAAGACTATTTGCTGGTTTTATAGCGCAGCTAACATCTATTCATATAGTCTTACTTTACATGATTTTTTATTCACTTATAATGATATCATGTATCGGAATTACTTTGGTCACTACCTACATCGGAATTGCGACTTTTTGTTTATTATATGGCCTATCTTTCGGTGGAAACTCAATTTTCTTTGAGGTGATTATTCACATCGTCGGTTTGCAGCAATTTAGATCTGGTTTGGGCATCAGTGGTCTCAGTTCTGGTTTGGGACTACTCTTGGGAGGCCCTCTGGCAGCTTGGCTTTATGAGTTGGATCCATCTTATAAATGGAGTTTTAGAATACTCAGCATAATTGGCTTTGTCGGACTTCTCGTGGTCTCACCTTCCTGGCTGACGATCTCAAAGGGAAAAATACATCAGAAAATATCAAAGAACAAGCGAAAAGAACATTACAACTCAGATAATAAAGGAATCAATGAATAAACACAAATTTCCTCTTTGCTAAGATCGGACAAATGTGACGACAGCTTAGTTCATAGAATTTATAGTTTCTGTATTTAGGAGAAACATTTGATAGTTAGTGCAGCCATGACCAGGTCAACAGATTAGCCTAGTGATATCTGTTAAAAGTGATAATTATTGTCTGCATAACAGAATTAGATTGTTTAATCGCATCACTTTTCTAGGAGTGCAAACTGATTCAAACCAATAGCACATGCAAGAACTTACTAAGTGGACAAAAAGTAATTTTAATACCTTGCAGAGATAGGAAAAATAGTCGTGCGTCGCTTGCGGATTGCTGTGAATTCCTTCAAAATGCTCCGATCGCCACGACTCCTTCAGATTCGAAGAATTCAGATCATTGCGCAAAAGTTTTCTCGATAATGTTGGGCTCGATTGGGCTCTCCGATCATTATTGAAAAAGTTAGCAGGCGCACGAAAAAATGTTCACAAACTTCTCTGTAGAACTTGACATAGACAGTGTCTCTTTGCTGTGTGATCCGGTTGATGACAGTCACTGAAACTTCGCACAATTTGGCGTGTATAATGTTGAAATGGCTGCTCATTGTTCGATTGCTACGGTATTATGCTAGCAGATTGTGCCATTTCATTAGCGTTGCATGTTCCAATGCTTCCTTTCTAGTCAAACAGGAGAAGAGACCACCTGTCTAATTCAATGGCTTGCATAATATCTGCGACATTTATTCAACGTTTGTTCTCTACGAAAGGCATATTTGTCCATTGATCGATAAAATTAACTCGATTATGGAAAACACAGCATTCATGTTGAAACACAGCTGATTGAAAAGATTCTTTCTAATCTTCTACCGAAATAGCTGCAACAAAATTAGAAAACATTTGTTGAGCGCCGACGACGCGCAGTCATTGCTTATCTCGTCATTGCAACAATAGTCTAGAATTGGAAGTCTTCATCCCCGTGCATGCCTTGTAGGAGGTGACTGAAGTGAGGGTAGTCCACGACATGCCAAATTGGATCTCAATCATTGCTTTGGCTTTTACCATTGCTTGGGTCTTGATAAAAGCACTGAGTTTTGATACCGGTCAACCCGTGTGTATATTTTTTGAACTATATAAATCCGGCTAAAAGACATTTTGAAATTTTGTTTAACAAAATACCTGAGATCATTCATTCTTGTTGCCCATTCTGCTTGGCTAAATTATATTGATGTTCATAGCACTCCTGACAGCGCTCTATTGACTATCCAGATATACAACGAACGCGTGGTCCGTAGGCACCAAAGGCAATGGAATATAAAATTGATAAAGACTGCGTGCGAACTCGAGCAAAATTTGAAAATCTAGAGATATCGATTAACAGCAAGAAAATATCATAGCTCCAGTCTTCCAGTTTGTGGAACTTATCCGAAATGTTCATTTAGCACTGTAAGCAGGTTTATATAACGTCCCCTCCACAAAACTAATTGGTGACCATCATAGAGTAAGTATATAGTACTCTATGGCACTATATATGTTTGCTCTATGATGACCATGTTTTTCAGACTGCAGTAACTCGGGTGTGGGACAACGTATCCCTCTTCTGTGGCCAGCTTGCACACACTGCTCTCTTTCAAAAGAGTCGTCGAGACTCTTCCGACGATCTTTCCTCTCTGATTTTCCCCATTTTAGTGGTCCCAAATCGTCTGATAAAGCGCCTCTGTAATAAAATTCATGTAATAGATAAATAAATGAATAGACATTGATGCTCCGGAAAATTTTATAGAAAAAATGCTTGTTACTGTCTTCTTCTGCTTACAAAGATCGAGTTGGTGATAAAGATTGGCCATGCTTCAAAAATCGTCATCAGGGAATGACTTGTTGTATACATCTTCGAAGAACTCTGAACTTTGAAGGCTCAGCAGTCATTCTGAGGTAGCAGAATTAGACTTTTCTGTCGTCGATTTTGTCATGGCAAAATGCTTGTATTTCCACATCTAGTCATCATTACTTTCTTCCTAGTATTTCATTATTGCATAGCTTCCATTCATTTTGTTTTAGTAGCATACCACAGTCACACTGTAAACCGTAGACCGACAATTATCCTACAAAATTACTGACAAAATCAACCGACGATTGTCACCTCCAATATCCTGAAATATCCGACGAATTTGTAGGTTCTCCACCTACATCGAAACAGATGCTTTGTATGCAAATTAACTAAACAAAAAGTGTTGAATGTTGATTGAATTTTTCGATTAGTGATTGCTTGACAATTTGTTTCATTGTGTGGCAAAACCATGATTTATTTTGACATAATTTAATTAGTTACCTACATTTTTATAAAATTTAAGCTATAATTCATTGCTATTCATTTTGTCGCTTTTTGTCAGATATTGTAAGTGTTCAGAGGCAATCATCCTACAAGAACTAACAATGACCGACAAAATAGTATTTGTAGGATAAATGTCTTTTAATTGTCAGTCAACGGTTTATAGTGAAGTTTCTATTGCATTTGTTAACATTGTTCACTTCCTTTTCAATATGACATTTAGATCTTGACATGACATTTTCCACCGACTGAGAGGAAACGAAACATTGTCTGCCTTCAATTTCTGTGTAAATGTAGTATGTGTAACTAACAATGATAAGTTTCGAGCATCAAAACGTGCTCAAAATTCTTTGAAAATGACATTAGCTGACAATTTATTTGTAGTGCTTTTTTATACAAGATGTATTATTGACATTAGTGCTATACACTACTACTGCTACGATTGTAGTTAGTAAGTTTATAATTCTGAATAATCAACAACAGAAAGTGAGCAGAAAATCGGTGTCTCTGTTATTGTTTGAAAGTGGGTCAACTTCTACTCTCGATAAGTTGAATGACAGGTTCCTGACCGACTTCGTTGGATAGATTTCTAAGTGGTCCCATGGAGTCAAGGCCAGTGAACGTTGAAGAGGCAAACGTAAGCAACGTAAGTTGCTGCAAATAACATCAAAGTGCGAGTTTACCAATGTGATTGATCCACTCCACAAAGTGTTATTAGGTCAGTTTATTATTAGCAGAGTACGGGAAAAATTCTGCTAGAATATGACACAAAGTTCATGCTTGAAAAAGCTGTGGAGATCGCCAAAGAGTAAGAGTAAATAAAGACAGGAACCTCATAAATCAGAAGGTTCTGATAAGCCACGGTGTCAATTCAGTCTGCCAGGTTTCTTCTCATAGGATCGTTAAGCCTGGGTCAGAAGTTCCAGTGGTTCTAGGTCAAGTTCAGGGCAGTATTTCCTCTGTGGTAGTGACATTCACGTAGCTTCAGATTGTAAATGTCCAGAGATAAGAGGTGCAACTTTTGCAAAAAAACTGGTCATTTCTCCAAGGTATGTCAGTTGAAAAATCCATCCCGCGATCCACAAGATAAGAACAGGGAAAAGGAGGAGAATATCTCTGAAAGATGTTTGATATGCTTACAATGGTACTCTATGCTTACTGAGCGAGGTTTGCGAAGTTATCGACTTATCGACTAGCGAGTTATCCAGATTTTATACAGAAGTGGATCTTTCTAGCAATTTTTCTTTGCATTACTCTACATGATTAGTTATGATCATCATGATTATTATTTGATATCAGCAATGAAATTTTCGAAGTCTTTAATGCGTTCACCGACTGTAACCATGTGAAGCAATGAAGATATTATTATTATTATTATCGAAAAAGCCTTTATTAGCATTAAAACACAAAAACAAGAAAGCAAAGCAAATCAAATGTCAGTACAAGTCGGGAAGTGCAGCTCCGGGTGCCGGAAGGGTCTCAAGAATGCATGCACAGTTCCCTATTTGAATGGCAATAGCGAGGCGTTGGCGCAAGTAAAGCCATGTGTCTTTCTCGCCGGTCTTGGCGGCAATACGGCTTCCAAGTTTCCTCAGAAAGGAGAATGTCTGTTCGCCGTAAGCACCGTAGGTTTCTGCGGATACGGGCTGAAATGCGAAGTCCTCATAGAGGTCACAGTATTTCACCGACTTTCTCTTCTCCACCGCTGTCGCCACTGATCCGCCACTTGAAGTCGTAGAACTCCAGGATTTCGCGGATGGATGTGCACACGTGACATCCCACGCTATCGGCTTTCCGAGCTCCCACGGAGACAGGCTGATGCCGTCCGGCTTCAGGTTCTTGTCCAGCAGCAGTCCAGTAGGTTCCAGCATAGTGGGCAGCTGGATGGAGTGCATCGCCCGGTCCACCAGCTCGTTCATCAGCGTATGGCGCAGATGTCGGCCCTTGCTTCGGGGACAGACGAAGCCGTGCGCGCCACCGCTGTCCGCCTTAGAGCCACAACGAGCGCAGATGTGCTCAATGGATACGGGGGATCCGATGCGGATGGCAGAAGCGACGCGGAGTTGGTCGTCCGTCAAATGAAGACCGAGCGATGTGGACGGTAGGACGTTAATCCAATCGCCCGATCCCTTTGAGGCGCAGGAGAGCAGTCGCGTGCGGTCAAGAAGCTTGGAACTTCAGAGAAGGTTGTCGTAGGACTGGCGGTGAAGCGGAAGTGTCCATGATTTCTGCTTGGTAAGGGGTTGCAGTGGATATGATGGGACTGAACACTGCGAGCACCAATGTTCGAGCGCTGTGTCGTGTGATTATTATTGATTATTATGATTGTGATATTGTGTATATTGTGATTATTATTGTGTCGTGTTATTATTACTATTATTATTATACCCATAAGTCCTACATTAAGACGTACATACAAGCTTAGAAGCATTAATTTGTCAAAATACATATCCGGTACAACCGTCAACTGAGGTACCTTTTGCCACGGTCGTTTCGAGACATTCACTTCCGTCTGAAAGATTTGTAATAATATCATCGGACTTGTAGTTATTTTCCTGTAAAACTAACCCAATTTAGCAAAACGTTACATCGATCCTGAAACTTCCTTCAAAATTCGAATTGTCCAAGATTTTTTTGAAAAAAAGTCACTTTTTCAAAATTCAAGAAACTTGCATGTGGTGAGTATCGATGCGCTATTTCAACTTCACCAACTCTCAGATATCCTATTACATGGCGTTTTGGTATGAGATACGAAAAAGAATGAGAAAAATTGCTTTATTTTTGAAGTTGAGAGAATAATTTTAGCAAAATTAGCCGATTTTCATGGGACAAATTACCCAGGAGGTAGGGTGGCAACATTGGATCTCCACTGTACATACAGAAATGATTTTCATAAAGTATATGCTGTTCAAAAATATTAATTATGGCTATTGATCAGTAAAATCGATCATCATTTCACTACAGCTGTGACTCCTAATGATGTTTGCAACTTGTTTGAATGTTGAAGACGTACAGGCCTATATTGAAGGTCGGTTTCTTTACAGTTTGAGATATATTGCATTCGGTCTTTTACGGATAGTAATGACCAGAAATTCAAAATATCTAACTTATCTAATGATTCCCCTCTATTGAGAGCTGTATACGTCACTGGCAATTTGGAAACTATATAGTTTCCAATAGCCTAAGCTCAAGCTTAGGCCTTAGCATGCGTGCATTATGCTAATTGTTAGCATTACTGGGCACAAACAATATTCGATCCAATATTTTGACGTAATTACAGGTTTTGCGTGAAAACTTTCATCAAACATGCTGTACATACAGTATACTTGATATTGCGATAAAACTTGCTTAAAATAAAATCGTGGTTTGTGACTAAGTATACAATATTCTTTGTTATAACCTTAGAACAGAACATCAAAACAATAAACTTTTCCGCTTCATGACCTCACGACGAGTTTTGAAAAAGCAGGTGGTGGGGTTCGAACCTTTCCCCCGTGCGTGGCATTCTACTTCCTAGTGTCAAGGGCTATGCTTCACTTAAATGGTAACTGCGACGAATGGCAATTGTATTGAAATGAATTGTACGACGCTTGTGGAGTAGGTCTAACCCGTACCGATGTCTGAATGTTATTTGTTGCTATCTACCAACTTCGATTAAACAATGCGAGCGTATGTTACAGCAATTCCTCGAATGATCATTACAAGTGATTTAAAACCCCATAGTTTTCTACTTTTTTGATGCGATCTTTACATCATGCATCGAGTGATATATATACTATCGATATTTGATCAATTTTAAGGATAAAAGCACCCTTTTATGATATCTGTTTCTATATTTTCTATCATATTTTTATATATTCTGCATGATCTCCAAGTTTCATATGCGATTGTTACTGTTTAAACATAATACTATATATTAGGAACATTTGGCTTTGTGGTTTCGAGTAACATCTGTAAGTAAATGACCGAAATAGTATAACATACGATAAAAGTTGCCCATTTGATGGGGTAACTTGCGTCATTATTGGCGGGTCCTACTGTCAAAAGTATAGCTAGAAAAATTCAAAAAATATGTGTGGCATGTCTAGTAACCTGAAGTCTAATACCATGTAAGCTTGGAGTTCTAAAAAAATTTCCTTGTGAGCAATCTCAAAAAACGCAAAATAAGTGGCACAAGGTACCCCAGGTGACGGTACTCAAATATAATACTGAAAGAAATACTGAGAAATACTGAAATACAAAAGGATATGTCATTATGATAGTAGTCTACATAAATCAGCAATAATTTCAAGAATATAAATTTAAGTGTTATCGTAATAAATATCTCATCAAATTAAGATTTCAAACAATTAGCGAAAATGTAGTGTGTGCCGTATAAATGTATATATAAAACAAAGTTGAGGTAGTCTTATAATCATTTTTACACACAAGATGGTTAAGGAAATTTTATCAACTTTGCATAATAACAAAAATATATTCGAGTAATAGTACTTTGTTACAATATCATCAAGAGACTGTTAGTTTTCAATAAAATCAGATATATTTCAATTCTAATAGAAAACTTTAGCAAATAGCCTATATTTTATGCGTTTCAAAAAATGTGAATTTCACTTCTAACCCGAGAAAAACCCGGCCGCGTTCTGGTCCCGGTCCCGACTGCAACAACTCTACTATAGAGAAGAATAAGTCTTCCTGCCTGCTATACGTCTGATGTAAAAATCAAAACTGAAATTTTACCTGTGTAACATTGTAGATGAGCATATATGTCTATTTTCTACATTCTCTGACATTGAATATAGCACATCGAAACAACATCGAATTTATTCACTATGTGTCATATAGATTACAACAAGGGGACAATATCGAATTAAAATTTCACCAATAACTTAAAATTGAGACAAATCTGATTGTTTTGCTTGCACTCCAACATGCTTTACTTCATAGTATATTCCGGAGAATTATGGTGTTTGACAAGTCAATTTGCAAGTTGATGTGGAATTGTATCTATTGAATTTGCCACCGCAGCCATAGTATGGGAATTTTTCGCAGCTGTTTGTCTTATAATCAAAGCAATATCGAGTTTTTTCCTCTCATTTATAATATACAGATCGGCAATATCCTGGCCTTTTGGGTTGGCGACATCCTGGAAAATTAAGAAGTGGTTGTAAAAGTACTTCTGAAAAAAACAACATGAAATGTTCTGCTGAAATTTTTTCCCATTTATCGCATAGAGGTTCGCATTCTTCATACAATCCCCATGCATGAACATTATGTACAAAATCTGCACCTGATTTCATTGAATTTTTGTAGAGACAGATTTTCAAATATATTACCTAATGGTTATGTAGTTGCTACACAAGAAAATTCAGGATGATTGAGAATGATACAATGTTAACAGTGTTATTCATTGATTCATTGTATTTTATTGTATTTATTGCAGATGACAACGACTTGCAGCCAATGAGTCAATCAGGCATACATAGCAAATATTGCACCATAAGCAAGAAGAAATACACAAAAATTATAAAAAAGTAGCACTTATAGTACACTTTGAAGCAAACAGAAACACACTAAATACATCAATGTGATCGAGTGAGATCAATAGCTTGCTAACCTTTTAGAATGAAGTAGCTTTCCTGGCATTTATGCGATACTTTTACTTGCAGATGTACAACATTGTGTGGTGCGGCGAACAGGCACAAGGAAAGAAACTGAAGATGCAAGACAAGGGGCATCACAATTTATAACTCTTTAAGAAATACAATGTCATGTATTGTGCACCTTCTTTCTTACACTGTAAACTGTTGATTACGAAAGCTGGCTGATTTTGACTGCGAAACCGATGTACAATACGAGAATAACAAAATGTGCGAAAGCGTTGTTGTTCGTGTTTATACACCTCAAAAGCGATTGGCGTTCCTATTGGAAGGTAAAGATAATCCAATAGGAAAGACAACTGCTTTCGTAGTGTATCAGCACGAACAATAGTGCTTTCGTATTTTCGTACATTTTTTTATTCTCGTTTTGTACATCGGCTTCGTAAGTAGCTTTCCTATTGCACAGTTTACAGTGTAAGTAGTCAAGTTGAAACAATCACAAGTCTACATAATCACCAGATTTGTAAATCACATTATCATCACACATCAATGACAAGAATCAAAAATTCGCAATCCAAAACTTCATGAGCAGTTTTGATTTCATAATACAACCTCATGTTGTAATATTGCACCACATGTGTTGTGTAAGAAGCGTATTTTTGCTGTTTCACTGGGTGACATGCCACGCTCAATTACTCGTAATTCACGCGTAAACTACGCGTAATTCCACATGACCCTAAACATCCGTGGCTATGCGCGACATTGCTGCAACATCTGTCCGCAGTCCTGTTATCTGGACTTTGCGTCTCATGTGTCTGCATGTATCAGAGGCTAAACAATGTGATAGGACCTCAATTTCATGCTAAGGGAAGACAGGACATGCTTAGCGGTTCATCCGTGGTTCAAGCGGCAGCGCAGACAACCGTAGACGACGCGCAAACTATAAACACTCGCCCGCGCGTATTCATAAACATTCCCCATGTTTTAACAGCATCAGATCAAGTGATTTCTGACTCTGAGTTCAGCGCGTATGTACGCGCGTAGAAGAATAGAATGTCTTTAACAACGGATGTTTGGGGTGTTCCGTAGTTACGCGTGAATTACGCGTGGCATCTCACCTAGTGTTTCGAGAAATTTCCAAGTTATTTATCGTTGTGATAGCAACACAGAAGAAAGAGCAGTATTATTCAAATCACACATTTTCATACAAATCGCAATTTGAGCAACTCATTACTGTGTAGAAATGTTTTTTGAATAACATCGATGGAAGTGACAATTACTCGTACTTTCTGATCATCCTTGATGAAAAATATGTTTTCCTAAGCTGTCACGATGCAAATCACCTGATGATAAAAGACATACGCATCATATTCACAGACAATTATCATAATTCACTTCAAGACACAAATGTAAATGGGCACGTGTAAAATTCAGGTAGAAACTAAAATTAGTGAATCACAAAATCATGCTTGAAGAAAGTCAATTAATCCACATACAGAGATTATTAATCCTACATTTGAAACATTCTGTGTATCAATAAACATGGTTGAATTCCACAAGGAATATTATGAGTCTACAACCATTTGCAACTCAATTCTACGCAATGTTTTTTGACGCTAAGATGTATTCTGTTACTTGACAGTTTAGAAAATCATAATGACAATATTTAATATTAAATACGTTTCAAGAAAATTTGCTAAGTTGACAAATTGAACATTGAGCCAAGAAGCATAATGGGCTCAATCAGGATTTTAATTATTTGACCTAATTGTCTTTCTATAAATGTGTTAAGTCATCTACTCGCCATGTTTTCTTCCTACATCACATTTGTTTGAGCGATAAGACAAGCTACCGATAGAGTTGTAAAACTGTGTGATTTTCGACGCTGGAATATTGGTAGATATCAGTATTTATTATATATTGCTTATTTTGACATGATTTTGAGCTAAGCTTTAGTCCGGCAGCCACAACGAGTCTCTGCAGGGAACGAGGCCGAAAGTGAGACTTTCACAGAATGATGCACACCCTATGCCTACTTCGAATCTGCACGTCTGCCGAATTCTAGTGAGTTCCTCTTCTTGTCAGACAGGATCAAAGAAAAACACATGTAAATCCAATGGGACGCAGATTGCAGTTTTTGGCTAAAATGAAATTTTCTGTTTTCTCTGATTAAACGAAAGGTGCTGAGCCTAGAGGCACAAGTTTTGGCATGGAATGTCTTCAGGTCATTCCCTTTCATGTTCATGCACCCATGTCTATTAAGCTAAACACATTTAGATTTGAAGAGCCTCTTAATGTCGGCAAACACAATCATTTTACTCGTAAATAACTTTATCCACATTCAACCACATTCTCACGTACATTGCCGATTAGATGAATGATAATAGCACATGTATTTCATAGGAAATGACCTAAAGACATTCCATGCCAAATATTATGACTCAGGGTTTAGTACCTTTCGTTTAATCAGAGAAAACATACAAAATTTTATTTTAGCCGAAAACTGCAATCTGCGTCCCATTGGATTTACATGTGTTTCTCTTTGATCCTGTCTGACAAGAAGAGGAACTCACTAATAACTCGGCAGACGTGCAGATTCGCAGTAGGCATAGGGTGTACATTATTCTGTGAAAGTTTCACTTTCGGCCTCGTTCTCTGCAGAAACTCGCTCTGGCTGCCGGACTGCTTGTGTTGATGAAACATGTGCTAATTCAATCATATGTCAATGTCATATTTTGTTAACATGTCCTCACATTCCTTGACTCTGACAGATCGAGATAAGCCTTGGCTCACTCCCTTACTTAGGTTTTAATTGATGATCGATGGAAGGCTTACAGAGAAAGAAATTGGAGCCATACTCTCATTATAATACAGTCAAGACAATGATTATAACGGCAATATTAACCTGGGCAAGACGGAAATCAACTCCCCCGAAGCATGTATGGAATGTCGCAAACACAGAATTAGATTGTTTAATCTTATCATTTTGCTAGAAGTGCAAACTGATTCAAACAGATGGCACATGCAGGACTTAATAAGTGGGCAAAAAGAAATTTTTAATACCTTACAGAGATAGGAAAAATAGTCGTGCGTCACTTGCGGTTTGTTGTGGATTCCTTCAAAATGCTCCGATCGCCACGATTCCTTCAGATTCGAAGAATTCAGATCATTGCGCAAAAGTTTTCTCGATAATGGTGGACCCTCCGATGATTATCAAAAAAGTTAGCAGGCGGACGAAAAAACGTTCACAAACTTCTCTGTAGAACTTGACATCGACTGCGTCTCTTTGCTGTGTGATCCGGTTGATAGCAGTCACTGAAACCTTGCACAATTTAGTATGGTATTAGTTAGTGGTATTTAGTCAGGAAATTGTGCCATTTCAATGACGTTACATGTTCCAATGCTTCCCTTCTAGTCAAACGGAAGAAGAGACGACCGGTCTAATTCTGTGGTCGCAAATGATATTTGTGGTCGTTCTCAACCGAATTAAATTGAAAACTAATCAGTGAATTTGAGAACGTACGATAATCTGTCGTACTGCTTGTGCGAATTACTCATCTTCCCTCGTTGACATCAAGAAGATATGGAAGGGCAATGTGATTTTACCGGAAGTGTGCATCCCCTGCGTTGCACCCTTTGCATGACTTGATCCCTGATTGATTGACCTACTCTGGTAAACTACGTCAGTCTGATGCTATGACTGCTTCAATGAGTTTGCTCTGAATCAAACGATAGCTCTTCTGAATGGTAAATAGCGCTCTGAAAAGTCTCTGTACCTTCACACTGAATCATGGATCTTACTAATTAATTCACCCCTAAATACGTAAGTCTCTCTAGAAGCCTTTTAACCGAACCGATCGACAAGAAATGCGAGTAACTTGGTGTACTGCCTGACGGGATAGCGACCAGTTAACCAATGACGCGCGCGCATTCGGGTCGCAAAGGTGAGACTGTTCCCCCGCTAGTCAAAGCCGTCACATTGTTCTTGATATCAATAGCGTTCCGTCTACTCTTTACGATTATCATGTTTTTCATATACCTTAGCCATATCGCCTCTAATTCAGAATCCTTGTGTGCTATTCAAATGAAATTTGGTTTATAGGTAGAGCATACCGGTACTCTAAATTACTCGTATCTCAATTTTCTTCGTGATCAGTTTAGTTAAACGGCTTCTAGAGGAACTTACACATCTGGGGGTGGATTAATTAATATCCTATGATTCTGCTCTTAAGATTTCTTTGTTGCCAATAATTAATTTAATCTCTTTTAGATTAACTTTTCCACAATCTTACCAGAGAGATTTATTATATTTGATTCTAGCAAGTTTCATGCTGCGTATTTGATATTAAAATCTACCGATTCAAGATTAATTAAACACCCAATAGCTTTTTACCTTTTTTAAAATTGTTCAAACACCTTTATGCGTCAGATTTTTAATTCCCCTAAAATACTAAATCCTTTGATGCAAAATTCTTCACTGCATGTTGACATTTCTTTGAATTGATGCTCTAACTGCTTTATCTATTGGGAGAACATGCTTGCGTACATGTTAAACATAATATATTTTTATAGCCAATTTTTTAATCGTAATATATTAAATTATTGATAGCTATATATTTTAGCTACCACCAGCAGCTATCTGCAAGCTATCCTTGCCTGAAGATAGGCAGCTGAAATATATCGCTATCGATAATTGAGTATTTCATGATCAAAAACATTGGCTATAAAAATATTTATATTTAACGTGTCTGACCAAAATTTACTCAGAATTGCGTACATGCATGGAAAGCACGCATGGATCACCAAAGACTTCCTCAGACACGAAATGATAGCAAATACACAGTTTTTTCGTAAACTTTTGTCTATTTGATATTTCCACTCGACCGCATAGAAGCATCAAGCAAGGTAATTGAGTCATGTTTCAAAGTTGTGAATGACAAATTGGAATGAGAGGAGTCAAAAGGGGGTAAAAGTACTGATACTCAGCTTCGCCCACCGTCTGATAATGCAATCTACATGTACATACATACATACAGGCTGTTCACGCTATTCCCGCCGCTAATAATAAATCAACATATATAAAATATATAATGCTAAATCAAGGACATTGTGAATGTTTAACATAATAACGTTTAATTAAAATGTACAAAATATAACCAAAAATATACAAAATGGGTGTTACATATATTGTTCAATATGGCGACCTTGTGTTCTATGAGCATACTACAGCGCTTGGAAAAGTTGGAAAAACAATTTTGAACCATATTGTGATCAATCTGGTTGAATGCATACTCACATTTCTCTGCTAGTTCTTGTAAAGTAGCTGGCCTTGTTTCTGTGCAAACTTTATCGCGCATAAATGATCAAAGCCAGAAATCATTCATGGTAAGGTCTGGGCTTCGCGGTGGCTATTTCGTTGGTCCAGAGCGACCTATCCATCGATGTTTTAGATTTGAATTCAGTAGCTCTCTAACTGCCAGCGCCCAGTGTACTGACGCATCATCTTGCTGATAATAATGATGGATGTATCTATTACTTGTGAGAGATGGCATCACAATTTCTCTCAAAATATCACAATAACGTTCCTGGCTCATTGTTTCGAAAAGGATCCTAAGGCGCAATCTTACATCATATGGAATCATAGCCCAGAGTGTTATTGCTGGAAGATTTCAAAGGTTTGATCATTATCTTGTGTTCATTATTTTGAGCATGGTAATAGCAGCTATGTCTACTGACTAATCCGTTTAAGTGAAAAGTCGCCTCATTACTAAAAATGATCTTATGATGCCACATGGGATCCAATAACTGCTTTTAAATAACATAATTGCAAAATGTCCACTGCTTTTCAAAATCGTCTTCATCAAGTTGTTGAACAAGTCTGTATTTGAAAGCCTTCATGTCACATTCCTATTTCCTATGGACCTCATCAAAAAGTCGTTTCATGTTTGCGGATTGACTACCTCGCTGGATGGAAGTGAAGACTGTAACGGAGGAAGACATGCTGTGAAGGAATTCTGCATGATCGCAGGCAGAAGACGATTTTCAATATTGAGGATGAAGTAAGCTCCTCAGACAAAAGCATCATAGAATGGCAGGAAGATAGCGAAGAATCGGAGTGATAGATTCTGAACTGATGATTTATACAATTTTGTCAACAGTTTTTTGATAAAGAATATTGGATATTTTTTGTTTGCACATGTAGTTCTTGAATTAATGAAAATAGCCCAAAATACTGTGCTAAAGATCAAGAACAATTCATAAGTTATAATGGATAGAAAAAGATGTATTTTAAAGAAGAATATTTTTAAAATTAATAGTGTTAATAAACTCCTCTGCTCAAATACAAGTCCCTGTTCAAATAGAGGTCCCTCTTGCAAAGTGGGAAATAAATAGAAGCCCGGGGCGTCTAATAGGACGAATACGGTATTTGATTGTGGTAACATGTCATTTGCTTTCAGAATGTTTTCTCAACGAGCTGAAAGTGTCCTGGGCAGACAGCAAATGACGAACTAAACACCCAGGCCGACAGTAAGTAATATGCTATTTTATTGCAAATAAGAGCTGATCACATAGCAACCCTATTTAATACTAAATACTGTTTTACTGATCATGTGTTGCATCACTCGTGTATACATGCTATATTTTTTCTTGAAAATAAGCATTTAACTACCAAAGTACGTCCAAACAAAATTTTACGTTTTATCGTGCATGTATGTAAGAGCCGTCGAAAAGAGAATCGATCCATGATTCTCAAAACGATCGTCACTCAGAGCTCAGTTCTCACCACCAGTAAATTTGATGAAGTAATTAAAACAACAGAAACAGTCGTCCAACAGATCTCATATTCAAAGTTCAAGCGGTACATATAGAATGCTGTGAACATTTCATATTTTGTTGTCATAAAAAGCTTAATTTTTATTAAGAGTTAACTCGCTTACAAAAAGTTTTTCATGCTGAAAACATGAAAATTGTCAGAATTTTTGTTTGGTACAGAATCCTTCTGAGTTTCATCTGACAAGCGAATCGATCAAATGATACCAACATCTGAACCGCATGCATTTCAAATATGAAGTCGATTTGACATCTGATTGTGACAAATGGTAAAACGAGATGATATGATCGCGCACTGATTATCCTTCAAATTGCTTTCAAATAATCTATGACGCGATGTTGCATTGATCTTACATGTGCATCCGTCACAGCCTATTCCACTACACTTCTACGCACAGAATTAGATTCATCTGCGCGCGCTTCGGTTTCTTAGAAAGGAAGAATTATATGCAACCTTAATGTCGAAATGGCACATCATAGAATCAGACAACTTGATCCTTCTCGAATGGATAATTCGTGTATCACTTGCTATTGGAAATGGCAAACAATAAGCTTTCAGCAGATGACACCAAAGTCATTGAGAGATGCGTCCGTGCTGTAATATCACTTCGCACGCACCAAAACACACATCGCTGTCTTGGCTTCGATTCAGTGTATGCACTACACAGTGAGAAATGCCGAGGAGAGGATGTGAAAATATCAACTGAACTAATTTTCGTACGCCTGCTACTTTTTTTAATAATGATCGGAGGGGCCAACATTATGGAGAAAACTTCAGCGCAATAATCTGAATTCTTCGAATCTGAAGGAATTTTGGCAATCGAAGCACTTTGCTGGAACTCACTTTAATCCGCAACCGACGCACGACTTTTTTTGCTATCTCTGTATGGTATTAGGAATTTCTTCTTGCCCACTTAATAGGTTCATCTGTGTGCAGTCAATTTCTTCTTAATCACACTTCTAGCAAACCGAGGCAGATAAACAAAATATTTAATTCCTTGCTTCTACGTCATTAACAACATTGAGATCAATAATAACTTACGAAATTCAAGTATAGCGGGATCACAACGTTCGAGACATGTTCTTACTGATTTGAACCTATTGGAATTTCCTCCGCAACCTTTATACATGAAATTCTCGCATTGTCTTGTTGCATAGTTGTAGAAATATCTCTGATAATGCCAAATATTCACATACGTCGTTCCTTTTCCATCTCTACCATCTTCCTGTACTACTTCGGGTTTACAAGGTTCACCAGCGTCCTTTTCTTGGTAGCATTGGGGTACTGAAAAATACGATTTACTCGATGGTATCACATGGTACAGGCTCATTGCCCAGAGAGATGATACACTATCGAAGGAGAAATAAATATACATTAGAGATGACTTCTGCCTTCACTCGCCTTCCTTTTGAACCGTCAGCGTGGCCTAGTGAAGAAGGTTGGAGCTCGTCTCCACCGCAGACTTCGGTTCGATTCCTAGGTCGGGCAAGTGCGGTCGGGGAATCAAGGGTGTTGGTGTCTTGTATTGACTTAATAGTTGTCATTCTCCTTAGATATTCAATGTACTACGACAGACCTTTGCTGTCTATTTTTACTATGTTATACTACTATGCATCAATGCAATTTCAATACTACATTTTGGGATCCTCTGTATCTGCTGAAGACATTAGGAAATGGATTCAAGAATCGTGTGACTGTGTCGTAAACTCTCTTAGAGGCGATCTTGAGAGATTGGAAACAAAATGATTGCCTTTGAGTCTTGTTTCGAAGCCATCTTTCTTTAGCTATTGAAATGACCTTTCCAATGTTTGTATAATGCATGAAATTCTATCAAAGGAAGTCGCAAAGATAAAGGAGGCGGTTGATGAATCTAAAAGTGGTGGTATCGATGACTGTGCGAGTGAACTTCAAGATATGATAATGAGAGCCAATAATTTGGTTTTTCATGGTATTCCAGAGAAGAGAGGTGGTGGCACGGTTTATGAAAGATATCATTGGGATCAGCAACAGGTCAAAAGTGTTTTGGAAGCGTTTGATCTTCCAGATGAAGTGAAGTTCTCAAACTTGCAAAGATTGGGAAAGAGCATGTCTGGGAAAGGCAATCGGTTGCTGTATAGAGTTTTAGTGAGTGACATGAGACAGAAAACATCAAAAATTAAGAAAGCAAGATCTCTGCGTCAGTCATTTCGGAATGCATACATTCTTAGTGACTTTACGCCTGTTCAACTGAAAATGCCCAAGAACTGAATTAAAGAGACGTAAAGATCAATGTGAAGATGTTGTCATCTTTCGTGGAAGTGTTGAGAATCGCCTAGCTTTTCCAAATTCTCTGTAAGGGGTTTTAAGAGCAACGTCAACGTTCCTAACATATCTGTCTTTTTATCAAGTGTCAGATCTCTTTTTCTTAAATTTGATGACTTATGTGTATGTCTGGCCAACTTCAAACCGGCTATTGTATGTATTACAGAATCTTGACTTTCCACAGAGATTGACGACAGTTTATTGACTAATCCACATTAAACTTGATTTCGTGTCGATCGTTTACAACGGTGAGGGTGTATGCATGTGGACAGACATTGACCTCAAAGCCAGTTTGCATGACTTTTTTCACACATGTCCACCATCGTGCGAAGTGCTAATTGTAATTTCATAGTGAATCTCACTTCCGCTTGTGTCGTCTCCCCGAAAAAAGATAAGCTGCTAAAAATATGTACAGTCTATTTGTTAAAAGTTAAAGCAAATCTATGTAGCATTACGACATAAGATTCTTGATCGGACTCGTTTTACTACACTGTTAGATCAAATATGGATTGATGATGATCTAAATCAATTGTACGTCGATTCTATTGATGTTGGTGCACCGATTAAAAATTCAGATCATAATACTATCTTTCTCAGGGTCCGCAACCAAATCCATGTTCCAGTTTGGGATTTCATGTATTCATTTTCAGCCTGTCGATGAAATGTGTGTTTTTTTATAACATAACACCTTGATTAGCTGTTGTCCTGTAATACCTATTGAGATGGTTTCTTCCACTGATTGTGACAAGCCATGGATCACACCAATTGTGATGCTAATGATCAACAAGCGATAGCATGCTTTTCGGCAAAAAAACTGGACTCTGTATGAGCATTATAAATCAAAGGTACGAATGATGAGCGTCAGTGGACGGAGAAATGCAAGCAATCAGCCAAAAACTTGTGGAATGTTGTGAACGAAGCAAGAGGGCGTGCAGCTGACTTTTCAACCGCTCTGCGACTCAGTCACCTGAGTAGATGGGCTTCTTGATTCTTTGATTTCTGAATTTACAAAAGGCTTCAATGTTTCCCCCGATGTTACACTGTCGCCCTTACGTCAAAAGTCATGGAACTATCAAGTAACGGATGTTGAAATGTTGTAGGAATTCAATCAAAGGAGCATTTCAGGAAACAAATCGAAGACTGGTATCCGTCAAATGAAGCAATTTTCCAACAAGATAGCGCACTTTGCCATGTCAGTAGGCTAACAATGAATCTCCTTGAAAATTCCGTAATTCAGGTGCTTCCATGGCCCCAGCTTCTCCAAACATCAACGCAATTGAGAATTTATGGGCCATCATCAAAGCAAAAATCAATGCAAGAGATGCTTTCACGAAACAGGCATTCATATTATCTTTCATTGATATTTGGTATCGTGACAGAGAAGTTCAGGAAATGTGTCAAAAACTTGTATTTTCTATGCCCCGTACAGTCACTGCGTTGTCGGACGCAAAGGGTCATCACACAAAATACTGAAGTTTTGTATGCAAGTACAATAGTACATGTTTATATGGAAATATGTTGTTGTTTTGTTGTATATATTCGATCTCATGGGATAATAATTATAATGATTTTTGAAAATAAAATTTAAAGTTATTTTTTCACTCAAAATCTACAATATTCCAACATTTTGTCCAACACTGTAATGATTATCCTTCAAATTGCTCTCAAATAATCCATGACGCAATGTTGCATTGATCTTACATGTGCATCCGTCACTCACAGCCTATCCTATTCCACTACACTTCTACGTCATTAACAACATTGAGATCGATAATAACTTACCCAATTCAAGTATAGCGGGATCACAACGTTGGAGACATGTTCTTACTGATTTGAACCTATTCGAATTTCCTCCGCAACCTTTATACATGAAATTCTCGCATTGTCTTGTTGCATAGTTGTAGAAATATCTCTGATAATGCCAAACATTCACATACGTCGTTCCTCTTCCACCTCTACCTATTCGGGTTTACAAGGTTCACCAGCGTCCTTTTCTTGGTAGCATTGGGGTACTGAAAAATACGATTTACTCGATGGTATCACATGGTACAGGCTCATTGCCCAGAGAGATGATACACTATCGAAGGAGAAATAAATATACATTAGAGATGACTTCTGCCTTCACTCGCCTTCCTTTTGAACCGTCAGCGTGGCCTAGTGAAGAAGGTTGGAGCTCGTCTCCACCGCAGACTTCGGTTCGATTCCTAGGTCGGGCAAGTGCGGTCGGGGAATCAAGGGTGTTGGTGTCTTGTATTGACTTAATAGTTGTCATTCTCCTTAGATATTCAATGTACTACGACAGATCTTTGTTGTCTTTTTTTACTATGTTATACTATTATGCATCAATGCAATTTCAATACTACATTTCGGGATCCTCTGTATCTGCTGAAGACATTAGGAAATGGACTCAAGAATCGTGTGACTGTGTCGTAAACTCTCTTAGAGGTGATCTTGAGAGATTGGAAACAAAATGATTGCCTTTGAGTCTTGTTTTGAAAGTATTTTCTAATATTTTTCTCAGGGTCCGCAGGGAAACCCATGATTGCTCTGTAACCCATGTTCAAGTTTTGGATTTTAGGAAATCGCATGTTGATGATTTCATATGTTGATTTTCGGTCTGTCGATGAAATGTATGATTTTTTTATAACACCTTGATTAGCTGTTGTCCTGTAATACCTATTGAGATGGTTCAGATACTATGCTAAGTCACATAGTATTTGATGCCCTACTGAGCATGTTCCTCTACGTAATAAACCACTGCTCCATGAACCTAGAAATTGGCTATATTGATTAGACCTTGACTACAATTGGAGGAATCCAAACGCAAGATTTAGACAGGCCAACATTTTTTCCAAATATTCTTGCTGAATTTCATTCGTATGCTACTACAATGATATATATTTCGCATACTCGATTGGCATTAGCACATAACTGCCATTTGTAAAGTCCATGCACGGTTTTTGAAAGACGCATATGTTTGGGTGACATGTGCACGGCTTTCAGGCGGATAGTTGCATTGCGCTTACAGACCTTTGTTTTTCGATGAAATCATGTCAGTCAAATCATCCAAAAAAGTCAAATTACCGTTTAATTACCCAAAGGAAAAGCTTCCATGATTTATACAACATGAATTGTAGAAAGTAAATTATGATTCTCTGATATTAAACAAATTAGCTGCGTACAATACTGCTGTATACATTTGCATGTAAAATGTTTTGTTTTGCAATGCGATGCACGCATGGTACAGCAGCCCATATGTACTTTTTAAAATACAGATTCAAAGAATATTAAGCCTATACTACTATCTTTAAAATTCCGCCTCTGGCCTATATCATGCTTGTTGTATTGTGCGTCTTAGAATGTATCAACTAAACCTCAGTAGCTTTCAAGAAACTAACAACCTTACAAAATCATATGATGAGACTCATGACCAACCACCAAACTCGCACCTATTGCATCTACAATGAAAAGCAAAGTCCTAAAACTCTATAGTCCGGCAGCCAGAGCGAGTGTCTGCAGGGAACGAGGCCGAAAGTGAGACTTTCACAGAATGATGTACACTCTTTGCCTACTACGAATCGGCACGCCTGCCGAGTTCTAGTGAGTTCCTCTTCTTGTCAGACAGGATCAAAGAAAAACACATGTAAATCCAATAGGACGCAGATTGCAGTTTTTGGCTAAAATGAAATTTTCTATGCTTTCTCTGATTCAGCGAAACGTGCTAAGCCCAGAGTCATCATTTTTGACATGCAATGTCTTCAGGTCATTTCCTATGATGTGCATGTGCTTTTATCATGCATCTAATCGGGAATGTGTGTGAGAATGTGGTTGAATGTGGATAAAGTTGCTCAAAATGTTTGAGTTAGCCGACATTAAGACATTAAGAGGCTCGCCAAATCTAAATGTGCTTAGCTTTATAGACAGGGGTGCATGAAAATGAAAGGAATTATAGGACATTTTGCGATTCCATGTGGCAGCGTATGCACCAGGGATGCGGAGTCCTATCATTTTGATAGGACTCCGACTCCGACTCCGGATGGCCAATATATAAAGCCTAGTTTTTTGAAAATTTAACTGGTAACCAACATCATAGATCATTATAGGCTTTCAGGGATCATTGCTGCATCAACCAATGATTAACCAATGATTGAGCATCTACCAAATCAGATGTTCACGTAAAAAGACATAAAAATATAGTGAAAAATATACTGAAAAATCATTTCAGAGCTGAATGGATAAATGATGCTAAGAGAAGTGAAACTGGAAGTAATTATTTGGAATCAGCACAATTCGATTGTACAATTAAATATTATCTAACTCTTGACTTGAAACGAAGTGATCTTGGTCCACTGTTGAAAATGACAAGTGGGAATCACAATTTAGCGAAAGAACAGGAAGTTACAGAAATAGATTAGAATACGAAGAAAGAATATGTAACCTTTGTAATGATGGAACAATAGAAACTGTATTCCATTTCATTTGTGAACGCTCGATGTATGACGATATTAGGTCACAAATCTCTCCATTTCTTATCGATCTCACTAAGCAAGATTTCTATGGAATGCTGCAGAAGATAGATATTGGAGACGTAATGAAATTAAGCAAATTCATTAAAGTAGCAAATGACATCAGAACAAATTCACTATTGCAATCTGACACTGTCGAGTGAACACTATTTATGCAATGAAATGCGAGATACTGCAATCTAGATTTCAGTCAATTCACTGTAGTCAAGGTGCTTATACGTACGATTTTCGAGGTCCGGAACAAGTGTCTCAAAACATTCACGCTCGTACTTGACATTGTATGCTCCATTTCAGGTAAGATCCTTAGACATTTAAATTAGTTCGTATTGCATGTATGTATGATTTCATAAAATGCATGATGTTTTTTAATAAAAATCTTGTTCCGGACCTCTTACTAAATAGGATTTATTAATTAGGAGTGAATTGTGTTTTCGGATACCATAAATAAGATAAAAAGTCCATGTGATATCTGCCGTTTCTTTTGATAAAAATTCATGATCTCAAATTGCGTTCCATACGATTGATGCATGCAGTGAGTGATTATGAATGTAATTTGTGTTAGTGTATGTAATTCCTCTCCTTCCAGTGTCCCATGTGTAATTTCATCTCATCATTTCATTTGTTATGATACTTGTATATTTTTCATGTCCCACTATCATTGTGTTCTCTGTTGAGAAATATACGTTTTGATACTCCGACTCCAGCAATAATGATAGGACTCCGGGACTCCGACTCCCACTCCGCATCCCTGGTATGTAGGGCTGCAGATTCACATCATTCACACTGATGGCTTTGAAACCAAAAACAGGGAACCCTTCCGGAGGAAAGGAAAAACCAAAGAGGCCATGTAGCAGAAAAGCGTTATTTGGATGATTCTTGTACTGTACTTTTCGGCTCATCGTTCTAAATATTATTTCACAGTTGATAATTCTGCTCTGAAAAAATGTTATTCTCATTGCTGTTGAACTTTCAAATAATGTGTTGACTTATCTAGTCTTCCCAGACATCTGCATCACATTGTTAAGTTGTTTCACCTTCAATATCCCTGATTGTAAGCTGCTCTCATTCTGTGACAATGCTGAGAAATAAACTCCGATCGCACCCTTTCATTTCAATCAATATAGAGTTCGAGTTTTACATCCTCACGTCAGGGTTCAGGTTTAGCAAAAGGTTTTATTTCAGGAGATGCGGGCTCTACTAGCATTCATGTATATAGTAAACCATCTCATTCGAGCCATTCGTCGACTTCGCAACGCACGAATAGCTGTGTAAATTGCTTGTTAACGTTTGAGGTTATTATATCGCAATGTTTGCATTGTTTTATTGAGTCAAAGCTATTATCATTCCCTCCATAACCATGATACAGAAGCATCTGACATTCATTCCCTTGTTTCACTGTTATAGAAATGTTTCTGGACATTCACAAATGTTATATCAACTGTATTATCGTGAGTCACCTTCCCAGGATATGAGAGAGAGAGAGAGAGAGACTTTATTTATCCTCGAAAACACATTAGGGGAACCTTTTTACAATGTGGTCGAGCCAACAACAAAATACATGTAAACAACACGAAGAAGCACGGTACTACATACAAAGATAATTCCTACTAGTATGCAAGTTAGTTCAAATTAACGAAAGAAGAGAAGTAATGATCGAAACACAGACGCTTGAAAGTGCTCATGGAATCGGCTGACCTAATCTTCATCGGTAAAGCGTTGAAAATGTCAGGACTTTGGCTCAACTGTTGAGCGAAGCTGCCGAGGAGGAGCAACGTAGGAAAAGAGTTCCGTGATGTACGACGGAGTCAAACCGTGTAGTGCTTTGAAAACTATGACACTCGTCCGAAATTTGATGTGATCACGGAACGGAATAATCTTCAAGCTTCTGTACAGTGATCGTCTAGAGGGGGCATATCTGGTGTCCGAACTATGACCGAGGGCGATTCGCATCGCCTTGCAGGTCACTCCATCCAGTCTGACCGCATCTGTAGAATTGCAGTGTCCCCAGACAGTGGAGCAGTAGTCAATGTGTGAAAGAATGAAACACTTTAAGAACTATGTGAAACCTTTGTCCATTCGTTGGAGCAAACATCATTTGGAAAAGCTAGGCTCATTTGATGACTTTTATCTTGGTACGCGCACTGTTCATACAAATCCGCAGAGTTTCCGTTAAACCGGTTCTAATGCTGTCCGCTTGGACCACCCTCCGGTTTATCTCTCAATGATTTATTATTTTCTTCTTCGTTGAACTTAATTCCTTATATGCTGTAAATTTTGAATAAACAGTAGTGCATGACTCTCATTGGCCGCCGGAACCCCTTTCCTTGGAAGGGAGAGACGCCGGAATGCAATTTACGGACCGACATTTACATCTAATGTTTGCCATCTCCTCTCTGGCAATTGGTAGATATGGTATTTTTCGCATGTATTTTATGTCACTACTTCAATATGTGTACAGTATTACGTAACTATGAGTCAATAAATCAAAAATGTGATTATGTAATAGGCACCAAATAGAGGACTTCAAATTCAAATATTATGTAAAAGCTACCTTTTAATGTTTTAATAGCAATAGTATTAATTAGATGTTGCATAATTTTAAAAAATGGGCATCATCTGGTCGCCTTGTTCTTCATTATCATTTTCAAAATTTCGTAAAATTGTAGAATTAGTAGAAAAATTCTATAACATTATTTAGCCTTCACATAATGTCCTTTATATTAATTTACAACAATTAAGATCACTTCCTCATCAAAAAATTGCGAAATATCAAACATTACAGAAATCAACATTTTTGATGACACATTTCTCCTTATGTCGTGAAAATTCGCTTTTGTCTCCCAATTTCTGCTTGTCTGATAGCATTCATTTGTTAATCGTTAGGTTTATCAGCCTGAATATGAGATAATCAATTATCAAGCACATGTAGTTGTTTCAAATAGGTAACTCTCCTGAAACTCCACCAATGATCCTTAGCAATGCAGTTTGAAATATTGCGTAAAACATATCTCTTACTTAATTTTTGCAATATTGCATGTTATTTATTGGTCATATTTTTTATAACATCTGTCAATCATAATTCTTAACTACTGTATATTCAATGCATATTATTGACATTATTGATACATTGATCATTTTTTTAAAAAAATTGTGAACTCACTCTCAGCAGCTACATTGGATAGAATTCTAACGATGGCTATCAAGCAAATCATTTTAGAAAATGTTGTGCACTGTCTGTGAATGAGTGAGATTTGGGATCTTGAATATATTACATTCTTCTTTTATCATTCTCATTTAAGTCATTCACTATAATCACACGATAGTCAAGTTGATTGGTTGCCACCATACAAAATTCGCTTTCCATGATCAATCATAATTGAATGAAGTTATCGATGACATTACAAAGAATGATCACCAATCAAATGACTGAATTATGTCATTTTAGATGTAACTGCAGTTATTTGTAATATTAGATTGCGAAAACTGCCTTTTGGACATGATAACGCTGCGTTGTTGTTTTTGCAATTAGGTACCCAAATGTCTTGTGTAATAATATCGCATGTAGCCGACGCTTCATGATAGCTCGTTAATGTTCTGAAAGGTTTGCGCCCTTCCAACAAGGTGGCGCTGATGTCATCAATATATTGCTTCACAACATGGACAGTGTGGCAGGGAGATCCGTCTTTCGCAGCAACCCGTTGTTTCCCGGAAACCAGCACTCACGAAATGCGGAAACATCCTTCTCTGAAGCACCTGCAAGGATGAAACCGTGAGTGTTCCGACTGCATAGATCACTCACAAACATGAAGCCTTCCAGTTTCCTCGTAAGAAAACAGGCCTACAGCATGGGTGTTTGACGGGCTAAAACACAGGAGCAAGTGATCCTCAGACGTGACTGTCAGATTCGCTGACGAGTAGCCTGTTGACACTCAAGGCTCGGCTCGACGCTGAATGTCACCTTTCACCAGTCGTCGACGCTCCAATTGACATGGAGAGAGGTAAAAGTAAGCCTATTAGAGCTTCATGCATGGGGTCAGCTACGACACTTTCTTTGGCCGCTATCCTTTTCATGCATCTAGTGGCGTAGATTTTCATCGTGTTCTACAACGTCGTCTTCGGTTTGCTGGATAAGAATGTTCAGAAGTCATATTCCATTGAACATGCAGTGCACTTATGCTTGCGTTCGATCAGTTTTTACTCATGAATAAGATTTAGATTTTCCACGTTGAGCATACACATAAATTGAATTGATAGATATCTATGGTATATCAATAGCACAGATATCTGGTCTCCATGATGCAAAGCAAATCAAGGATCGATTTGATAATGAATATCAATACAAGCAAAAGCAACTTGTAGGTGAGGAACAGTGAACCAAGCGTACTCGAAAAAAGAAGGACATCTTGGTATTGGTAAGTAAATCCGAAAATCGTTTCTACCATAAATGCAGACATCACCACCTTTACGTCCGTGTATTCCATCACATTTAACAGGTGGAGAGATAATCGGGGATCAAAATGTAATCGTCGTGGATAAAGTCATTCAGCCAGGTTTCACAGAGGGCAATTATTCCTGGTTTTACTGACGAGGCAAATATATTTATTTCGTCGATTTTTAGGCGCAGAGACTTCACATTGCTGAGGAAGAATGAGAACAAATCGTTAAGATATTGGCTCAAAAGCTTTATCGAAAATTTTGTCCAATTTCCTGTCTGCATACGACACGATTTCGGTAAATCATCACATCTACGTCATTATTTTTCCTTTGCTTTAACTGCAGCTTCTGTTGACTTTGATGCATTCTGGTCAGGTCAGGATTAATGAAGACACATGAAGACACGACCGAACTTGGACTTTCCTAGAAATTCACCGCGTCTCAGTATTTGCTTCTACATTGCTACATGTAACTTTCAGCAAACGTGGCTTATCCTCTTGAATTCTTCCAATTCTCGCTACTGTGTATTCCTCATTATCATGAATCTCAAGCTCCTCGACGATTTCGGAGAAGGCTAGTTGATCGTATTCTTTCCTTTCTGATAGCAATCCTTCTGTCTTTTCCGGGACTCCTGAAACAATTAGATTGCACGTTTTGTTGGCTCTCTTTTCAATTTCTTCAATGACGTGGTCGATCGCGTATGAGCTATGTTGTTGCATCAGATCATTCAAGGACGAAATCTCCTGCTCATGTCTTTCTGAAATGTTTTTTTGTTCATGGAGTTGATTTCTAGCACACAAACCTGATCCATAACTGATTTTATGGATTGGTGTACTTGGAGGATTTCGGACTTCAGTTCCTGTCTTAGGTTTGACATTTGTAGCTGAATGTCACCTAACGGCACAGTCCCGTTAGTGGCTGAATTTGATCTTGTTGTCCTCTGTGATGGAGATTGCTTTCTTGAATTCATTTCATTAGTTGATAGAATTAAACAAGATAAAAACAGAATACCCAAAATATGAAGTATTCAGTTAGTGTCGCTCTCAGGGCTAGAACCATGTGCCGTAGACTCGTGGTCGACGAAATTTTGTTCACAACACTGAAACCTCAACGAACAACCGCTGGTGTTAGAAAGCACTTGATCCAGGAGTTTGATAGCTAGGTAGTGTGACGTTGACGATCTCTCGATTAAACGATCGAAGCGAAAGTTCAAGCCAACACTCATAAGGGCGAACGTGACCAACAGTAAATTCCCAATAACTTGGTAGAATCGATGTTCGGAAGTAAGCCGATGAGATGAGCAAATTAACGATGACGAATGGCGCACGTTGATGTAAAAATTCACTATATGCGATGGCAATACACAGAATAAATCCGATTGATAGAATACAATGGTCAGAGAATGCACAGACGACGACCGCACGCTACAACGCTACGTGTAAGATATGTGTGCATTGACTCCTCAAGTCATAATTTTAATTACTTTAAAACTCAAAATACAAAGTAATCAATGTTAAGCACTTTTGTTCCTTTTTATAGACATCTGCAAGCTTTATGCATCGTCAAAGATTGTAGGCTATCGTTCATCAGCTGTATTGAAGCGGTCACTAATGAAACAAAATCTTCACAATTGATATAGCTTACTTATATTTGAGCTGTATTCCCCTTTCACAGATCAATCCAACCAGTCTGTGCTTCATATTGCAATTAACTTCTTTGATATTTGTCCATTTCAAAAATGAAATATTAGGGAATCCATAGCAAGAATTCAGTGAAAGTCAAAAATCAGTCAAAATTGGTGAAATAGATATATTAAATTAGTTTAAACGATCATTAATAACTTTTTAAATCTAATTTTAATTTCATTAAAAATTTTATTAGCTTAAATTGGTGAATATATATAGGACGAAGATGAGTGAGTTAGAGAAGGTCTAAATAAAACATTATTAGAAAATTTTCATGCTAAATCGATACACTGGTGGCAAAATGTTTCGCTCATCCCCCTCGAAATACCTGTTTTGATGGTTTTCCAGTCACTCATCACTCCCATTAATATATTTTTGGAGATTTGAGCAATTTTACTTTAATCAACGTCGAAATGCGACCAAACGGTACCTGTTGACGACTGGCTATTGTTTTGTTGGTTTTAATTCTTTTCGTAACTATTTTGTTATCTTTTTGTGATTAAGGAACTGCACAAATGTTCAGACGCTGACCTCCAAAGGATTGCTGATTACTAGTGTCTATTTATATCTAAGTTCCTATTAAATCGAACCTGAAAAAAACTTTGACGCAAGGGATCACTGGTTAAGTGGCCTTGTGCGATCTTCTGCACTTAAGGGTAAAGTTCAGCTCGTGTAGCGCAATGTCATGGACCCCCGCGATGGTCCTTCCGGCGCGCCTTAGATCCTAGAAAGCCCTAGTGCTTGACATTTGAAGAGGATCATGTGTATGATGGACCAATAGGAAGTCCAGCCCCACCTACGAAGCGCCAAGTGAGTCATTGAACGTCTCCTCCAAACAGCTGGAGGTGCAGTTCCTCTCCTGAACGCCTGTGCAGCAACCGCTGCTCATCCGGTGCATAGAGGTTAAACCGTGATTCGGACCAGAGAATACGCCTGAAATGGTCGATCGACCATTTCTTATGCTCTCTAGTCCGATTCATTCTCGTTTTCTTTACATTCTTAGTGATCAGTGGCTTTGATCTTGACTTGTGGCTGTTGTAGGCCTACCCCATGCCGAGGAACATGAGTCATAACCTCCTTCCACCATGAAAACCCCTGATGCTCCATGGAGAACATTGGTCGATGACCATCATCGCTTGCAGCTCTGTAGAAGCCCGCCGACGACTCTCTAGGTCATCATTCTCAAGTCTTTGATCACTCATCACCTTTCAAATTCAAAATTATATTTTTCAACGGCATGCTACATGCATGTTTTGAGGAACTGGGACCTTTGGATAACACTCCATTTCTTTGATGGGTAAAGAATCTGGACAAATCTCAAAATATCATTTAAAAAATGGGCAAGGGCAAGACTTTATGCCACCTGTGTATGTCCCGTGAATTTCAGGTGAATTCGCTTATCTCGGAATTATATTTCAGAAATTATTGAAGAAGCCCATTTTCTCTCCTGGGGTTCGAAGCACTAATGTTCCGGGCTAAAATGCTAGTGCGCTAGACGTATTATACATGGACTTTCACATCTCGACAAGCAGTCCAGTTGCAAAGGCAGAGATTAATCGTCCTCCCCATAGAGATCTCGATTCGCTTTACAGAGTCAGGTAGCGTCAAAATTTAGTGCAGCAATTTCCTGTTCCAATCAAGGTTGGCCGGTAAAAACCACTTGTTTTTCATCTTCTTCATGGGAAAAACTGGCTGAAGCTCTTTTTCCGATTTCATTGCCCTTGTACAGTGCATGCAGGAAATTGACACTCCTGACTTCGATGATTAACGTCGCATTTTTGCAAAAGTGCACGGACATTTTATTTGTTTTAAAATCATCCAAATGTTTCGAATTGAATTCAAAATATGAAAATTTGTTCCACACACTTTATTCGATCTAATCATACAGATTGTTTCATAAAAAATGGATCACCCTTAAACATCGCCTTAACTTCAACTTTGTCTAACTCTGCCAAACTTGAACGAATTTCTCTGAAATTTGGAAGATATGTCAGTTGTGCTTACTAATATCATTGTTGGAAATTTCAAGCATGAATATTGAGTTGTTTTCCTGTTATAGATAAAAAAGTAGTAGATAATTTGATCTTCATTTAGCAATGTTACACAAAATCATACCTCACTCTTATAAAATTACATTTGTTTCCTTTGTTATGTATTATGTTGTTCTACAAACCAAAAGCTATCAAGCAAAACAAAAATAAAGAAAATCGGTCAATCAGAGCCAGTATAGCACCATTATTCATCAACAATAATGTAACTGCTACATGTGATTAACTGGACTTCATGTTCCATAGCTTCCTGACTTCGTTGCGGTGGTGTTGGCAGCACTCCTGATTGCTTTCAGCTAGAAATCTATCTCTTACCGGTTGAAAAACAATACAAAGCACAAATGAACAATAACGAGATCGCATTCACAAAAGGCAAAGTGTCAGCCTTGCTAGAACTAGGGTTTTCTTTGCGAGCTACAAGCAAGCGACTAAATGTCCCTTACACAAATGTGCATCGATGGCATAATGATGATTTTCGACTGTCGTAAAGAGGGCTCTGGCCGTCCACGCAAAACATCCAAACGTAGAGACCGCCTAATTTTGAGATTTGTTAAAGTTGATCCAAGTCTCTCGTTAACTGAGATGGCTGCACTAGACTCGTCTATTTCTAAGTCCACTATTCGTAGAAGACTTATTGAGTCGAATTTCAAGAGCAGTAAGAGGCCCTCTCAGATCGAATTATCAGATCAGCATACAAAAAGACGTCTCAGATGGTCAATGAGTCATTGTCACTGGCGAAATCAATGGGATCGGGTTGTCTGGTCTGATGAGGCATCAGTCCGTCTGAAGGATAGTGATGGTCGATTGAGATTATGGATAAAATCTGATCAGGAAATTCCGAGACATTTACATCGTCTCCGGGTACAAGGTGGTGCGACTCTACTGATTTGGGCTGGCATTTGGACCAATGGCCGCTCTGAACTTCACATACAGCAAGGAACCATGATTCTGAACGCTATGTGAATGTTTTACAAATGAACATTGTCCAAATGGCAGATCAACTTGGTGATCCATCGACTTTGTTATTTATGGATGATAGTGCTACGTGTCACAGGAGTAGTAGAGTCAACTTATGCAATTCTCAATTAGGGCTTAGGACATTATCTTGGCCAGCTCGTTCTCCTGATCTGAATCCCATAGAAAATGTATGGAGTATTCTAAAACGTAACGTTCGTCGTTCACTGCTACCTACAGATGACGTATCACAACTTACGTCACTGTTAAAAAGAGAGTGGAGAAAGTTAGATCAGTCAAAAATCAACGATATTATCGAATTGGAGACGAATTGGTAATGTCATTGACAATAAGGGTAGGGCCACAAAATATTAGCTTCTTAAGAACCGTTACTGTATCATAGCTTATCAGATTATATAAGGACATTTAAATATATTAGGGACAGAAATAACATGAAAAATGCTTTCTGTATCATACTTATGTTTTATTTAGTCAAATTTTAGGATGATCCACTTTTTATGAAACGGACTGTACATGTAGATTGCATGTATATGATGAATTTTTGATGAAGAGCATCACTATGAATTTAAATAAACATCCCACGCTTAAGCGGCCGCTCCTTCCCCTTGACCTATGCAATATCACCATTCAGCAGCATTGTTTGTCGCTCTCAGATTCTACAACAAGCAATCAATTTTGACTCTTAATGGAGATTTTCTTTAGTAGAGATAACCTGAAGCTGCGTAGTAGATGTTCTTTTTTTTTGTTCCCCCAAATCATTATTGTTTCTGCTACCTAAAACCACAAGCATTACAGTCAGTTAACAGCAGTAGAAATGCGTTCTTAGTGGCTATTGCACATTGTTAGACTTGGGAGATGAGATCGCATCAAGCCTAAGACTTTTAGATAGACACTGTATTCTGGCAAAACACTCAACACAAAGGAATGAGAATGGGATAAAAAAAGTCAACCGTACTTCTAATACTGGTCAGCACCTAATAGAGTATATATGATTTATTGAGAACTGAAAGAAAAGGACGAAAAATTTCATGAATACACGGAGATACTTAGTGACTTCTTACTAAATGATTCTCAGATGTTCTATTTTTTTGCATTTCTCCCAGCCTTTTGTGCACTGCTTTCAATTAAAGTTATTTAGCATTCAGAAAGTTGCTGCAACACGATTCGCAAAAACAGCGGAATGAATTGCTTTTTCAGTATCAATTGCAGTATCAAGTATCTCAAAAGTAGAAAATATAAATTTATATATTGATGGGATGGATGGTCGCTTTGTTCGACACGTTTTGATTGTTTTACTTGTATACCTTGCACAAGGTTGGACAAAAGCTTGTATTGGGTACAAGTTTTGGGCCAAAACTTGGGTCAAAACCCAAAACCCGAGCCCAAGTTTAAATAAATGAATGAAATCAAGTAAGCGAAGTACATCCTTTGTATTCTGTGCTGACATAAAGATTCTTCTACAGGCCAAAATTCCTATTAGTCCCTTGAGAAGTGTGGTATTAGTGGGAAACGATTTATTATTGCAATAATTGTAATTAGTAGCCGAAGTACATGTATTACGTCATAAAGTTTTCTTTTAATTCCACCTACACTGATATACTGACAAATTGAAGATCTTTGATTTCATTATGATTGAGTTACACATTTCTCTTAGCAACGCAATTGTTTTCATTTTATCATTCAGAAATATGAACAAACTTGATAAATATTATAGCTGCGCAGTAAGCACATGGTTAAGCATATTCAGAATGCGAAATCGGAATGAATTTATTTTTGGATAAATGTCAGCTATTGCAGAAAGTTAAGGGTGCGAAGATAACTGCGAAGATATAAAATATACGGAATATATAAAAATTCAATATGCACAAATGCAACAAAATACATGTAAGCCAACAGTAGATACAATATGCATGAACTTTCAATGCGCGGTATTGTCAAGTCCAGAATGAAATAGCTAATAATCACAAGCATTTCATTTTGAAATATTCTGTGAATCCAGAGGAAATTTGATAAAGTGTCAGAACTTTATGCTCTTATCCTGTAGCTCTCCTAAGATTCAAATCAAAATATCAATTTTTGTAACTTGATCTGTATATATTCAGCATTAATAGAAAACCCAAGTTTTGTATCACTTACAAATGGAAGAGTCAAAACCCAAGGTCCAACCTTGCCTTGCATTTCTTTAATCAACTTCAGTACATTTCCAATGGTTTTAGCGCTCCCTCTTCTGTCAATGATGTAGGCATATTCATTACACGTGCAAATGAGCAGAGGTTTATCTTTTGATTTTTTTGTTTCTTGAAACTCCATCTTATCAAATTAAAGAAGAAAACTAATGAATATCGCAAATTCTGTTATCTAAAAGACCCTATTAAAATTTTGATTTGAGCACATACATAGATTTTGCATACTGCAGATCCATTTATTCGCATAGATAGATCTGATTGATGCCAAAAATGATCCATGAATGTAGGAATCATAGCATGATTACACCATGTCATGATTATAATTGTTGATATTTTATGATCTCTGTATGTAAATCATGGAACATGGAAATGCATGGACTAAGTCAAGGATGTCTATGAACCATGGATAGTTCATAGATAGAACAATCTATGACTCACAGACTCTTCGGTTTGTTACCGTGCACTATTTTCGACAAAAATGCACGATAAACTTTCTTCTGCAAGCAATAGATACAAGAATTTCCATGCAATATTGTTTTCCATTTGCAATCATAGCATAGAAATTAGCAACGTTGAGATTTAGAACTACGAATGTATCTAGCTAATTTGTCTGTGCTCATTTGTGTAGATGTTGGTGTCTGCATATTTTTTCTGTCAATAAAATTACTCTACAATAAAAAATATTTATGTTTGTGCAGATGTTGAATAAATTATCATTATTATTAATGTAATATTGCAGTTCGGATATCTGAACCGCAATGTGCTGTAAGGCTGAGGGCCATCAGGCCCAAGGCCATAGCTTATTGCGGTTCTAAAATCTGCATTGTGATATCATGGTGTTAAGGCTCTCTATGACTGAACCACAATCTTATGCAAAACAAGCATCAATATGTTAACATGGGAACCTAAACACAATGTTCCATGGAATGATCCATGCCATAGACAAGTAATACACTGATATCCGATGATCAATTTTTTTCAAACAAATGAGCACCTTAGCGAAGTGGACCATAGTTGTCGATGAAATGAACGCTCTTTTATAGATATCTTGCCGAACAAAAAGACTAGATCCATATTGATATAATTATGTGTGATGTACAGAAAGTTTCAATATTCTAAGTAGAAGCTATTAATTATCTTTCTATTTTGTTTTTACGGGAGAGTCGTTCAAAGTTGTTATTAAGCTCATTGCATAGAAAAAGTGCATACCACTTTGTGTGGTCTCATCGTCACACTTTAAACTGTACACTGTAAACTCTAGGGCAAGATATTTCGCTTGAATTAGGCACGAAATTTAGGCATCAATTCTAACCAACACAAGGCACGAAAAGGCACGAAGTTCATAGTGCCGAGTTCGTGCACATTGATTTTTCCTTCGATTTCTTTGGATAAACAAACATTTGGCTTGGTGCCTATTAGTGCCTAGTGGCGCCTCGAGGCACTAGAAAGACACTAACTAGGCGCTAACTGACACGAAATTTCGGCTTCTTGCCTAAGTTAGTGCCACACACTGTAAACTGGAGGGCACTAATCTAGGCACGAAGCCGAAATTTCGTGCCAGTTACCGCCTAGTTAGTGCCTTTCTAGTGCCTCGAGGCGCCACTAGGCACTAATAGGCACCAAACCAAATGTTTGTTTATCCAATGAAATCGAAGGAAATATCAATAGGCACGCACTCGGCGCTATGAACTTCGTGCCTTTTCGTGCCTTGTGTTGGTTAGAATTGATGCCTAAATTTCGTGCCTAATTCAAGCGAAATATCGTACCCTAGAGTTTACAGTGCAGTGAGCCACATCCTGTGTGCGTAAAATTTTATCACTACAAAAAGTCATTGTAGGCTAAATCATGTAGAAATATGTCCTCAGACCTGAACCGATGAAACACAAAAGCTCCTTGGCAGCCGTAGACGCTGCGCTTCGAACTACAGGGACTTGTTAGAGAGGCTACAGATGTCTCAACTCGAAGTTGAGGTCAAGCGGATTAGTTCTACGAAGTCCACTTTAAAATCGGGCAGGTGAGGAATCGCCACGTCTCATGGGTTCGACAGGGGTAAGGGCAAAAGTGGAGAATGCATAATTGCATACACGTGCATGTGAAACTCGAGTGAGACTGAATTTTAAGCAATTTCCATATCAGTGCGGTAGTGTACTGTATTCAATGTAATTACGTAGGCCATTCTTTTACACGGATGATTTTGAGGTGATAGATGAAGAAAGCATTTTATTGCTGTCATTCCAGCACAAAGGTAGTATTAAAGCAAAGCCAATATAAAGCAGGTCTCAAGTAGAGTCAAAATAGTTTGCAAGTTGCAAGTGTACTTGGCTTTTAGGACCTCTAATCCATTCATAGGTATTGCAAGTCCTTTGAATAAGCCTGCAAAAGAATATAGAAGCTTAATAAAGTAACAATTGATCAAATTCAAATGATCATAAGTCATATGATGAAAACATATCTACAAAAGCACATGTAGCCAAGTCTGAACTTACTATTCACATCTTGTATGGAATCGACTGAGCAAAAATATCTGTCAGATTGTTGACCGCCATGATAGTCTGTCGTTAAATGTAGCACTAAGAACTTTCGTTTTAGACACAGCATTCATGCATATGATGGCATTCGATTTATTGTTGTTTAACTTTAGATTGTTTTCAAAACACCATTGCTCAATGTGAAAAACTTCATTTAATATAATTTGATGATAGTTTCTGCTCTTGGTAAGAGGAATCATCAATTTGATATCGTCAGCAAATTGAAATAGTGCTGCATATTTGCCATTGCAGCTCACGTCTCCCGTAAACAAAGAGAATATTGTAGGTCCGAGTACTGACCCCTGAGGAATACCTCTTTTGTCATCAAAGGATACGATTGACAGTTCCTCACTCTTACTCGACATTGACGGTCATATATCAACGTGTACAAGCTTATGAACATCTAGAAGTTCTAATTTAGCAGACAAGGCCTCCTTTTGTGCTTTATTGATCTAACATGCTGTTATGACTTATACTTTATTAAAGGACAAAAACATACGTTCCCCGATGACAGGGTCCCGTGGTACAAGCAATAACACAAAGCAGCCCTTAAAAGGGCAAGTTAGGCGTTCACAGTTCGTATAGCAGCGACACAGTTCGGTACTTGACAGTAGCAGGCTTGACTAAGACAATGGGAGAGAGAATGAGAGCGCGCTGGTCCTCCAGAGCCAGTTCGTGCGCTAGGCGTGTTGGTGTGTCTCGGCTTGTCGGCGTTGCCGCTCAATCAGCCACGTTAAGAGAAATACGCCGGTTGTCGTCTCACGATACGCAAGATATTGGGCGTCGAGCGCTCTTGGCTGGCGCTTTTTAAAGTCAGTTGAGAGGGGAACAATCGATGTCATCCCAGTGTCTTTCGTTGCGGCATGGGTAAGCGCGCGCGGGAGTGAAACTTCACTTGACCTTCGTTGCGGTATGTAAAAGTGATGACGCAGCAGATAATTGAGAAATGAGAATGCGTCACACATGCATAAATAAGCTCGCTTATAACAATCAAAATAGGTCATGTGATGAAAACCGATCCTAAAAGGTAATGGGTTGAATACAAAAAGTACATGTAGCCTAGTCTGAGCTTACTATTAACAGTTTTGCATGGAATGGACTTAAAATTATCCTTCAGCTTATTGGAGTCTATAGCTGTTGAATCCACAAGATCACAACATGTCCTTGAGTTCATCTGAACGAGTCACAGCATAGCTTAGGGCACTTATATTATTATGACATCGTTGCGGATGCTTAAGTTTAGTTCTGTCCTCAAACGCCTTCAGTCATGACAGGATGTGCCATCATGCATACTTCGGATTTTGTTTCCCTACACTCACTGTCCCTGAAAGTCACATTTCATTACATTTTCATTGAATTTGATTCAACGATATCAAGCACCAGATAATGCATTATGATGATCACGTTGTTTCTAAATCTGCGCTCGACCCATCTACTGTATATGATGTTATTCAGTTCAACATGCTTGGATTTAGTGGTGTTCATCAGCTGAGTCTTAAATCTCCCGCAGCAATGAAATATAAATATTGCGGAGGCATTGCATTTACAACAGGTTGTGACACTTCTGTTAATAAGCTTATTCCATGCTCTCAATGCTGACCTCTCATCTCATTCTCCGCAACACTGCATTCAACGTAGCAAAGTGCGTCAAGGTAACAAAGTTAAAAATAGCAAGCTAATGACTAGTTAATTTTCAATAGGTACAAAATATGATTTAAAAGAAAATTTTTATATCCTAGAATGTCTAAAAATTTTAAAAATACTTACTAGAAGGACAAGCAACGCTTCTCCTCTCCTCATGTGTAATGAATTGGCGAGTAAAACGCACTGTTCAAAATTATGTCTATCACTTATATATTGAAAAGATCCTATTTAACAGTCTGCCCATTCAGATGATAAGAGGACAGGTCTGTTTCCAATCAAAATACCAGATCTAGCTAACACAGCGGGATTGTAAGAGAATTAATATTAGTTCCTTAAGCTAAAACGTGAAATAAAATTCTACAAAATATGCATACAAATTGTTTGACTATTTTTAATGAGGTCATCAACAGGAACTTGGTCAGGACGATCGCGTTTCAACCGCTTTATCCTGGACGCTCAAACCCGACCAAGCGCGGTCCTGTACATTTAAGATGCACAGCCTCAAAAATTAAATTTATAATAGAGAAAGATTAGCATCTATCAAAAAAAATAGAGTCACTATTGACTGAAATGTACCTCAGGCATTTGAAAGAAGGACAGAGTCCAGCCAGTATCAAGCAGCATGGTAGACAGCATGTCGTCTTTATGCCCATGGAGCATTCTGGGTACAAGGAAGAGAAGATTTTTAGCTTCAATGCGTTGTGAAGATATCTGGGAAAATAATTAATTACTGTAAATTCGAGAATGTCAAGGAATGATCAACCGCGGGAAATACTGGAAGATGGTGAATAAATAATTAGAAATCTTCAGAGCAGACTTATACATGTTTATTTGATGACCAATTTGCCGTAATTTTTGCAACTTCGAAAAAATAGAGATGTATTAAAGCGCGAAATATCAATATTTCGACAAATTAAAAAGGAACCCTGTCACATTTCTGCACAAACTTGCTATTAACTATTCAAATACCTTTGTTGTTCAACATGTTTTTACATAGCATGAAGAACTGCAAGCTCAGACAAAATAGTATTCAAAATTCATTCTGCATCTAATGGTTCTTGAAGTTAACTAATTTGCAGCAATTTGTAACGACTGTCAAATGCTTCAATGCTTGACTGAGAAACAAAATCTTCCAACAGTTGTGACCACTGATTGAAAGATTGTTCACTACTGTTAGAATTTTTTTATTTTCCTTATCAAAGTATCTATGAACTCACAATCGGCAGCAAAGTTCGTGCTCTTCCATCAAATACTAATGTGAGGATGTGGATAGCTGTTCTCATTTTTATAGTGCCTGAACAAGAGAGTACAGACCTTTACTTTAGCGAGTGAAGTCTATGCGCCCTAACGACAGTTGCTATGACTACGTGAGTCAGCTCTATCCAAGCGTTGATCGACTATAGAATTTCGATAATCACACGATTCTAACTGTCTTTGAAGTTGTGCTATAAATAATTCCATTTACGGGATAATAAAGCCGCAACATCGGGTGATTATGTCAAAATTTAATGCATCAGAATACAATCTTTCAGATATGCCACGCATTGAGAAAAAACAAAGACAACTTCATCTAAACATTAATTGACTATAGATGAGACAGGTTGAGAGATGAGTTGAAAGACCAAAGACAGAAAGGCGACGACGTAGTGTTATACGTATGAAGGAACAGTAATGCCTTGAACAAATATGAGAAATTTTACTCTCGGATTTTATGATTGATGTGTATCCGTCTATTCTTATGTTTAATGCCACATCAAGAACTTGAAAGTTTGATGATTTATGTGCTACAGTTGGCCATTTCAAACCTGACATAAGATAAAGACTTCAGTAGTATTTGTTTGCAATTCCGCATTACAAATTATTCCGTTCGGACAGAGTGAATTGTCGAGGTGGCGTTGTTTATATTTGGGTGCATGAGCGATTTAGACCATCTAGATCTGCTATCTCGGATAACTCTTATTCCTGTATTGAGTGTATATTGATTTATACGTTGTTCGTCGTTGCAATGTCTACGTACCACCTGATCTATGCAAGCATGAACATGTAGAAATGTCAGACTTTCTGACTGGTATTTTCGATGACAAGCTGAATGTAGTTGCCAATGCAAACCTGAGTGTGGGATGGGCCTTTAATGACTTCATGGCTTCATTTCTCTCCGAGCAATTTAATGCAACTAAAAAAGTTAATTCGCCAACCCGTCTGAATTCTGTGTTTGACAAAACTTGGATAGACGAGGTTTTCTGCCAATTTTAGGAAGATTCTGCCGTCATAGGACCTCCTATCAAGAACTCCGACCACAATACCATTTTCCTGTGTCCATTAAAAGTGTCTTTATGCAATGGACTTTGATTATCTTGATGATTATAAGACTATTGGCGAAATGGTAATGTATTTTACAATCAACTTAATTTCTATACATCGGCTGTTCCGTGTGAGTTTGGTAAGTTCTCTGGACGTGAGAAAAACCACACTGTAAACCAGCACCTCCTAAAATCGAAGAAACCTGCATCTTAAAGCGCGACACACTAGAATTTTAGGAGGTTGCGTGAAATAGAATGTTGACATACTAAAGAGTACAATAACCCTAGTGGGCTAGCCTCCTAAAACGCTTTGCTTTAGGTCTTTTTATTAGTTACGAATAGTGTCTTGCTTTAGTGTGTGATTTAGGAGGTGCTGGTTTAGAGTGCATGGATAACGCCTTCTCTCACATTGCTAATTAGCATTTAGAAATAAGGTCCGGCAACCAACCATTACAAGTCAAAAGTTAAAAATGAGGTCTGAAAGCAAAGTACATGTGGGCTAAAAAGCAACGTCAATCAACGAAGGGGCTTTGGAACGTTATTAATGAAATTAAAGGGAAGCGCACCAAAACTCCATTTCATTCCTTGGTTACACGCTACTCTACGGCTGACAACCTTGAAGACGCATGGCCCTATAGAAGAATTCATCAATAATTTCAACTTTGATGATGTTGGACTCCTTCCTTTCAACAGTGTGATTGGAATCCCGTCATCTCTAGTCAAGATGTTTACCATAAATTGATTAAGCTAAACCCAAAGATTTATTAAGCTAAACCCAACTCAAGCCATTGGACATGTTATGATTCCGACAAAATTGTTAATTGCTGATGCTACAACGATGCTTATCGATTTGCTTACTTTTGCTGATCGATGATTGCCAATAACGTGCAGGTTAAAATGCTATATACTTTTCATAGACGCTTGAGAGAAAATAGGTCATAGATAAGAATTGTCGCAGGTGTATAGACAACATCAGATATATGAACTGTCGCAGGTGTATAGAGAACATCAGAGATAAGAATTGTTGATGGTATAGAGAACATTCAGTTTTGTTGACATTTTCCTTTGAAGCTGTGTTCGGTTGGCTCCGTTATCAACTTGCGATCCAAATGAGTAATATATTTCGAGATTTGGACGTCTTCGAATGGTCAGATCTTTTATGGAATGTTTCCTTTTATAGCAAGTATTGGTTTAGTTCGTATATTGTGATCTGTGTAATTAGAGACAGGATATTTCCAGAGAAGATAATAGATCGAAAAGTGTTTATGCACTTTAGTGCGATTGAATTCGAAGGAGTTTATACATGGATTCTCTCAATTGTTCTTATGTTTATCAGAACTTCAGATGCAAAACCGTGGTATCAAATATTGCATTTGTTGTGGATTCTACTCCTACTTGGTGTCAGTGTATATCACACATACCAATGGAAAGAAGAGAGCTCTTCTTTCTTTGACCGATGGATGATGCGCTTGATTACTCAGAATGAAATGGGGATGTTCTTTTTTATGGTTTTTGCTACCTTGATTAACAATATTGTCGGTATATTAGCGGCTTATTTTCCGCTCGATTGCGAAAAGTTAGTATACAACTTGATCGCTGCAATAACGCTTGTCTGCATTAGCTATGAGACTATATTAACCAAGGAGAAAACAAGATACACAGTGCTACCACATTTATCTTTACTGGTCATCTTATATTACGCAACTTTGACCGATTGGAGATTCGGCATTTATTTTGGTATCTGTGTGTTTCTATTATGTCATAAATTTTCAATGGTTGCATATCAGCTTTTTCAAAGGCAGAATTCAGAGACAGTGATTGATATAAACTTTAAAATTGATAAGAAAAGTGACAAGTACTTGAAAGTCAATCATTTGGAAAATATCAGCCAAGTTTCAATATGACACACCCAATTCTGTGTAATGCGACGGGGATCTACTACCGAAGTATCTGAATTTGTCTTTATTTTGACAATGACTCATAAGTTTGGTGACCTCGTACACAGACCGAATTTCTAATTTTGATGGTCTTTGTTGATGGAAAGAATTCTACCGTTCAACTTTTTGCCAGCATTTTCAATGACCGGAATTAGCCAGACACATATCTGTAGAGAATGACAACTATTAAGTCAATACAAGACACCAACACCCTTGATTCCCCGACCGCACTCGATGATATGCTGAATGACGTGCTGATATGCTGTCTTGCTACAACATGAATGCTGGTAGTGTTCTGTCGACAATAATAGGACAAAGAGCTGTCGATATCACTTGGAGATGACTTCTGCCTTCACTCGCATTCCTTTTGAACCGTCAGAGTGGCCTAGTGAAGAAGGTGCGAGCTCGTCTCCACCGCAGACTTCGGTTCGATTCCTAGGTCGGGCGAGTGCGGTCGGGGAATCAAGGGTGTTGCTGTTGGTCATTCTCTTTAGATATTCAATGCACTACGACAGACCTTTGTTGTCAATCTCTTTCTTTCAATTGACTGCTCTCCGCATTGTTGTCGCTGAATATTTTCTTCTCTTCAACATTCTCTTCAGAGTAAATCCATTTTCACTGAGCATGTCAGTCAACCCTATCGGGACCGAGCGATTTTTAACGTTGTAGAATCGGGCCCCTCAAATGCCCTTCCATGTTCCGATGGAAAAAAATTATTTTGAAAACAGAGTTATTATTTATTTCGAGCGTCCTCTTTCGAATGGTGATATCTATTTTGGATGATTCTAAGACTTTCATACCAAAAATCTTAAATTTGAATTTTCAGATTTCTTCAGTTTTTGTGAATCTATGTATATTTTTTGACTCTTCAAAAATTGTTCATTGCAACTTAAGTACTTCTGCAAACTTTTACTCAAGCATACGAGTTACACTGTTTGTTACACTTTCGTCCACTTGTCGTCACCATGATATTTGGTGTAGCTAAAACATATCACGAATAATCACTCCACTGACATATGCACATGCATACTATGGATGTACATGTACATGTACAATGTAGGCCTACATGTATTATTTTGATTTAGCTCAAAGATATCAAGACAACTCATGTCCGGAATAGTATACAGATGACATAATGAATATGATACAGAAACATATCAATAATCAATGTTACTCAAAATGAAAACCATCAATTTTCTAAAAAGTACTTTTAAAAATGACCTTAAAGTATATGACTTTACAATTTTGTCCACATTTTTACTGTAAATTCAACAAACATACAAAACAAAAGTCACAAAAAATTAAACTTCTATCTGACTTATTTTAGAAGATATAAAGAGAAGTTGATACCCCCCTGGTCCTGATGGGGTTAAGTATCATGCAAACTGCATTTTAGCAAATTTTGTAAGCTCGATAAAAGAGCGAGCGCATCGCAGATCTGTAACTTAAAGGCACTTGCGCTGAGGCATATAAATGTATGTATTCGTTTCCTTTTTATGAAGGTCAATGTCAAAAGACAAGTTGATGTGATCTCAATGTCAAGGAAAACTATAAAGTGCTGTTTGGCGTGCTCCAAAGTGACTTTGATGTTCTCAATTTCCTTGATCATAGAGTAAGTATGTTAGATAGAGTGGTAACTCAACATTTATTAAATCCCCAATGTGTATACACTTTCGATTTTATTAAATGAACTCGAGGGAGATACAGGTGGTATTGTTTCCAAATGTGAGATATGCAAATTTTTGCAGTTTTGAAGAAATTACAACGAAATTGACTGATCATGATAGCATAAAACAGAAGGAATGATGGTATTTAACAGATTCTCAGTGTCATGACAGCCTTGGAGATTTAATGTTTGTTAAATTAAAAACTCGATATGTTCCTATTACTTTCATGCTCAACCTCAAGAGTATTTTCTTAAGCGTGATCATATCATAGGCAGCCTGCCACTGGCAGAGCAAAATCACATAATCAAAGACAATGATTTCAATTAACTTTGAAAGATGTAAATGGGTCCACATCACCATTCAGATTCAAGAAGTGAAACATTAATTTAGTGAATTATAAATCATGCCTGTGAAGATTGAAATAAAACTTGAAATTTCAGCCAAGAAAGCACGAATAATATCGCGACTTTTTCATGAAGACTTGCATTATAATACGGATCATGAAATTACCTTGATAATCAGCTTGATTTCCGCTTAGTTTGGATCAAAGTGTTTAAATATGTCAAGTGTGGAAACTCCCCATTACTCTAATGTATTTTTAGTGGCGACAAATCCGCCATCTTTTTTCGCCAAGATAATTTTCAGATATTTATATTCATCAATTTCAAAAAGTCGCTGTGGCTAAAATATTTGGTGACAACTTCACTTTTCTAGTGATTCCTACATAAAATTTACTGCTTTATTCATTTTTCACATCAATTTTGATGTTGAACGTGTCATTTCTGAATAAAATGGCTTTATAGATGAAACAGTGGAGAAATTGTCTCATTTGGCTCTCAGATATTGTTTATCTACATATTGAAGATGCATCTAATACAAATATTTCCTGGAATGAGAAGAAAAGAATATTTGCCCGCTATTTTAGCAACATTTTTGTGCTTTAGATGGTTTTTTAACGTTTCATCTGCCAGTGAAGATCAAATACGCGTGGTTGACGCACGTGACTCTTGCGCTTGTCCTAAAACAGCCCGTCATGCTCTTATTTTACTGATATCTGTGTTCATACATTGAGTGCACCAGTTGCAGGAAATTCCAACATCTTCATGGTAATTGAGCGAGATGTTCCCACGCAAATCACTCTACGCTTTCACTGTTGTGACGTCATGCCTAGTCGCTTTCTGATTGCTTTATTAAGTAAGGAAGCAGACAGACAGTCGCTACTGTGACTGTTCATAAGGCGCACGATGTTCTAAATTTTGCTGTTCAGTGAATCATTATGATCTGTGCGTGAAATGGCGTCTGGTAAGTTGATGTTAATGATAGTTAATTGAATCAACTCAAAGTTTTGCAACACGAGTATGGTCACTACATCTGATGCAGTTGATATCACCCATCCACGGTTATACATTATATTTAGTAAAAGTAAATATAATTTTTAAGTGGCAACTCAGTGATGGTTAACTACATAGTCCACACAACCTCGTTCATGATGATGTTCAAGGTTGACAAAGACTCTGTCTAATGGTCGATCTTGTAAAAAACAGTTTGACACAATCAACTGGATCAGTAAGTCGGTCAAATTTTTGGCATATAATGAAACTATGTGTAAAGACGATACGTGTATAAGGTGCAATAATTTCCGCCATGCCCATTATGATTGGGCAACAAGATCAATTTCTCACTACTGATCCGATTCAACCCAGTTTACCGCATCATGAATGTTATCCGAAAAGTTTCTTCTAAGTTGCTATGTTTAATAGCGAGCATCCTTTAATAACAATTTTAGTAGGCCTGTTTGAGAAAAATTAGTGACAGCTGACGAGTCTTTTTGTGAGAGTACTTTCAAAAAAAGAAAACTTGCGGGTTTTTTAATTCAATTAGAAAAATGAAATTAATTTTTAGTTACCAACAAGGCTTGATTTGATCCGATATCAAAAGACGTGAGGTTATTCGAACGCAATGTTGCGTGTAAATAGCCAGACAACTGTGACCAAATTACTCCCACGAAAAATTGGTACCAGCAGCCATAACTATACAGTTAGCTTTTCAGACGCAACAATTCGTCGAAATGGTAACTATTTACTGAACGGTTATATTTTTGCATGATCACTTCAAATATTCATTTATGCATTAACCGTTAGAATTAAGCAATTGCTTCTTAGAAGTAGGTATCTACTGAACACGTTACCGAAGTTTCATGGCATCAAATTTATAGGAAATTTTATAGTTTTCTAGCATACATGTAATGATATACTGAATCTGTCTTCTTGGCAATTTGTAGTTGCTGCTCGTCCGCGATTCCCAGATGATCATCATTATTCTTCAGTAATTGTACAGTTTTTAATTTGATGTTAAGGAATCATGATAATAATTCATAAAGTTTTCTATAATTCATGTGAGCATTGAGGATCGTAGTACATGTGTATCCTATACATGTGCATCGTAGTGATTATTAACGTAGGTGTATATATACAACTTGCAATATCTGAACACACCAAAAAAATGGCAGACTTAGAGATCTAGTTGATTACATCACAATTCGTTTTACTGTATCGGCCGTTAGATAAATCGAATACCTTCCATGATGAGTCTGACACCTTTGTTGCAATATTTTTATTTACGCCTTTAACAGAAGCTTAATAATCAAATTTTGATCAATTTAGAAAAGCTGTTTCTTCAACCGAAATTTATATTTATCATGAATTGAAAATGTCCAAAACAACTACGCTACATTTATTTTATAATATTTGCTACATAAAAACAATGATTTTTTTATGGGTGTGCGCTGGGCTCACCTGCTCGCACCGAAAATTTTCGAGGTCATGCTGAAGCAATTATTAGTAGGCCTTTAGGTGAAATATAGCTTGTTAAAATAAAGATAGCCTACATATTAGCAAGAGGAGCAACAGCGGGGTATTCACAGCGAAATAATAAAAATTCTGAGAGATTTCGTCGCCAAAAATGATTTGTCATGAACTTGAATCATCGAATTTTCGCCACTTCTTTCATGTTTTCCTCACCGCCAAGAATTGGCCGTGGTTTCCAAGGTATTTATTTCAACATCATGACACACAGAAATTGAGAGTTTGAATTGGATAATTTATTAATGCAATAATAATCGAATAATACTCTCATTTGGATAAATTATACTGCTGATGTGTGTTTGATGCCCTGAGTAAAGCTCCCTAATGGCAACTGCTTTTCATTTCTAGACAATGACCAGTAAATTTCCGTCATGAAAAAATGCTATTCATGTTTATTACTTTCTTGGAGTAGGAATAATGAAAATATTGCATTAGGAAGTTACTTTTGATCAGCCCTATATGTGTGCATTTTTGTCAACAACGTGAAGCAGTATGAGGCAATCAGTATTCAGCAGTCTATACTGCACTTTGAAATGCTTAATACCGATGTCAGATGAACATGTACGGTGAAATTAATTGATAATTATTCGCAACGTCTAGACATAAACTTGAATGAATAGCACTCGAAATTTAATTGGCACAAGTGATCAAACCAAAAGTCAAACGTTTTGTGGTTTATTCTATATAGCTTTATAATACAAATTTCGGTTAAAGGCCTTTTGTGAATTGATGCATCCTATGATGTTCCAACCAATGAAATCAAAGCTGCGTCCCAAATGCTTTCATCTGCATCTGAATGTTTCGTGTTGCTTTTCTTTTTCTGTTGTGAATATGATTTTACTTTTCAGTGATTTGCCAGAAGCCGAGGAACTATTGTATTAATTGCTCAATATATTCGAAACCAATTAATGCAAAGTATCTGCAGCTTAAGGCTGGAGCGTCATTCTTCATTTTTAATTATTTTCATCACTAACAAAAACAGTCATTTACGTGATATATCAATAATTTAATGACAACATTTCAGAATTTGACTATTTCTTCATAAGTTATCTCATTACGGATCATCAAATACTGCTATTGATCATAGAAGGAAATACAAGGGAAAACTCTGATGTAAGAAGAAAATGAGATGTTGGGATGTCAATAAAAAAATCATCAAATTTCATATAGGATGCTTTCATAATCAGATGAAAAAATTAGGACTAAAATAGTATATAATGTAGGTAAGGTCCATCATATTTCCAACATCCATTCATGAATGGAACTGTAAACTGATCAATGAATGTATGCACAACTGGTCATCAATAAGAAAATGAAGTATTTCTAGATTCGATACAAAGATTTTCAGATGTTCAGTGGGCAAAAGTTTGTAAACACGTTCATATACAGTACATTAATGCAATCATAAGTCACCTCCTTAAATCGCATAGAATGGTCTGCAGTCGTCTATTAAGTACCTTAAATTTATATGCCAAATCAAATCCAGCATTTTAACCATAGAAATGGATCTTCATCTCATGTTTTTGTCTTCCAGATGTCTAAGGATAACTATGTAATTTTTCACTACTTCATAGTTTTGGCATAGTTATTCAGTCCCTTCCATTCAATATTTCAATACTATTCTGTTGTCAATTGCGATATCGAATAAAACTGCTCATAAGAGCTGCCGAAAAAGTAATATCATAGCTGTCGCCACAAATCAACCATTGATTCCATACTTCCCTTATATACTTACTTTGGTTTGGATGTTTATTAGCAAATATTCATTCCTTTTGAAATCCAACTTGTTTCATATTACTTATATAGTAGGAGCGTCATGTCGGTCGTGTATAAATTTGCAAATTTAGAATTTTTTATAAATGCTCAAATAAATTTTTGGACCGCGGGAACGCAATCTCCGCAAAACCTGAATCTTTTGGTATAAAATTTTCCACTGTATACAGATACTTTTTTGAGTCGACACTATAGAGTAAATATATTAGGTAGAGTGGTAACTCCGCATTTATTAAATCCCCAATGTGTATACACTTTCGATTTTATTGAATGAACTCAAGGGAGATACAGTCGGAATTGTTTCCAAATGTGAGATATGCAGATTGCCATATTGCATATCTCCAATGTATATATACTTTCGATTTCATAAAATGAACTTGACACGAAATCTATCACCACATGTGAGATATGCGAATTTTTGCACTTTTGGAGAAATGTACAGGAATTTGACTATTATGACAGCAATACAGAAGAAAGAAAAGTAATTTACAAATCCTCCATATCATGACAACCTTGAGATGATTTATTGTATTAGCAATTCGATGGCATTGCTTTAAAGCTCATGCCATACTATGATTAGATTTTCTTAATCAGAAATCAGACGTTGATTAGCCATTGAGGCAAAACATTGCAATGATAATCAAGATGATGATAAAATGAATAATGATAAAATGGTAAACATAAAATGGTTATGAAGCGGTCGCTCGAACTTCAGCGGAGAGGAGACATTCACGGCATATTCTGAAATTTAACTGAATAACACAAATTCTTTGCTCTGATTCATGAAAGTATCATTGACTTGGATGCAACTGATACAAGCAGAGTCAAATTCAGTACGACAATTACATTTATTATGAATAATAGATTATGCAAACACCATGACATTTCACAAGACAGGGAAACCCAGCTTCAAACATTATATATAAGTCAAGTTATCGATCTGACATATACTGGTTTTTATTTATCAATTTAATCGCTCAGTCACACTCAATCAGAACTATCATTTTTTAGTTAGTAGACGAGTCATGTCTGAAGGTCCGGAGAGCACGTAATCAATTTATCAAATATTATCACAGTAGGTACGTTCATATACAAGATTGATATCAAAGGCATAACACTATTTATTATGATATGAATAATATCATTGATACTCAACTGTAATCAGAGCGAAAATTATAGGATGGTGAAAAATTACAAAGCGCCCCGGACCTTCCGACTCGTTGCGGCAGTTCGTATGGAGTGATTTGTCTATTTCGTGATGGAACTGCTTGTATCCGTGATTACTATTCATAGCAGTCACAATCAAACGATTATAATCAATCGAAAAGCTTATTCAACTATTATTGATCAATCACTTGTTTTTATCGACGAACAATTGGTTTTCTATTGGTAATTCCAACAGCGATGGTCAATTCGCTGTAGAGATCTAGGCTTCATATTCATAATCGCATCGGTCTTATTATTGTCTCTCGACGTAGATATTCAGCAAACATTTGAATGCAACCTATACAATTATCCACAGAATTAGACAGGTCGTCTCTTCTTCTGTTTGACTAGAAAGGAAACATTGGAACATGTAACGTTAATGAAATGACACAATCTGCTGACATAATACCATAGCAATCGCACAATGAGCAGCCAGTTCAACATTAAACGACCGGACATTAGCGAACATTAGCGATCGGAGCATTTTGAAGGAATCCACAACAATCCGCAACCGACGCACGACTATTTTTCCTATCTCTGCAAGCTATTAAAATATTTTTTTTGTATTTTTTGCCCACTTAATAAGTTCCTGCATGTGCCATTGTTTTGATTCAATTTGTACTTCTAGCAAAGTGATACAGTTAAACAATCTTATTCTGTGCAATTATCAATTGACAGCTAATTTGTAATGAAAACGATGTCAACGCGATATGTAGATGTCTGGCTGACCCTGCAATCAATAGAGTTAGCGAGTACATATTTCTATGCACACAATAGAGTGCGTTATTACATCTTAGTTATCTTTGAAGCAAACGGCTTCACCAGTTGTGCTTGGTCGAGTATATCTAAAGCATTTGGTTATGATTCGATCGCTCAATCAACTGGCATGGCATTATCATGAAAAGACAACGTCGACAAATTTCAGGTATCTATGCTTAACGCCTTCCACTCCATGGTACGCTAAGCGTGACTAGACGTATTACCAAATTTGTAAAGAATTGATGATGTATTAATTATTGCATATTTGATGTCATAAGTTTGATATTATTACTTTGTCATGGTATATCGTTAAGATATGAGTCAAAATATCAATTCAGTAATGATTATAATGAATATGATTAAAATATTTTCCTGTAATTTTCAGGTGTTAGGTGACGTACAAATATGAATGAGTTGAAAAACGACTAATCAGTACTTATTGATGATAATAACGAAAATGTTCTGCAGAACAAAGTCCTGGTTCACCTGGACAGGCTCGACACTGGTAACGGGTGTCTTTTCTGATATTCAATAGCTCTCGACAAACACGACATGGCTTCTGTGGACGTCTTTTACTTGTTCGGGGAATAGGAAGAAGTGCATGAGTTGTACTCGAATTTTCTTGCAAAGATTGAAGTGGTTGAGGTGGAGCTGCTTTCATTGCTGCGTCTCCAATGCTGTGATGCTGCAGAATTTGGTCAATCAACTGAAGATAAAAATCTAAGAATGGCTTTCGAGGCTCTGAAGAAACGAGACCAAACACTAAATAGCTATTCAAAAGCATACGTTGAAAAATATGAATGCCAAGTTTCTTGAACGAGGCAAGAGATTTTCTGCATGCATTATATGGCTCCAACAATTGATCACTGATATCAACACTACCCATGAGCTTGTTGTAGTTGTCGATAGTAAGGGGACGCTGATAATGATGAATAGTACCTCCACTAACGTGACGCTGCCTTGGTGTAAATCCAGATGTGTATTCAAAGGAAAGAACATGGACAGTTTTCTTATCCTGGTGAGAAGCAAATTGCCTTTTCGAAGAAAAACGGTCTGATGACGATCTAATTGTTCCATTAGAATACCGGATGGAATTCCACGGTTGGTACGAATTGTCCCAGTGACTGATGTATGATATTCATCAAGACATTGAACGAGGCGAACACTGTTATACCAATTGTCAATAAAACAATGCCTGTTCTCTCCCAGTAGTCCATCTGACAGCGATAGGACAATACGTTCAGAAATAGATAAGTTGTCCGTGCCTGGTAAGTGAGACACATCATAATTTTGTTTCCCATCATACAGACTGAACATGTAAGTATAACCCCGAAGGTCTTCTGCAGCTGGACAATTCACAAACAGCTTTATTCCGAACTGTGATCTCTTTGTTTTTATGTATTGTCGAAAGTGTAGTCTTCCTTTGAAGAGAAGCAGACACTCGTCAATAACGTAATCTTGACCAACTTCGACGATATTTTTACACCTCTCCATTACCAGAGACAAAAAAGCTCTCAGCCGACTCTGAGGATCTCTCTCATCTACATCTTCTGGCAAAGAGAAACGCAGAAATTTCAGGATGCTAAGGAAACGATTACGGCTCATAACTTGTTTACAAAAGACAGAAGGTCCACTGGTTAGAACGTTTTTTGACCAATGCATGTTATAAGATGGCTTGTGAATGATGCCAGTAAGGAATAGTAATGAAATAAAACAATGCAGTTCACCAGTATGTAGCGGACGCCAGATAGTATTGAAAATGTTGCCATTTTTCGTTGGATTCATTCTGAAGAATAATTCGGCCCGACGATTCGCACACTGTGTAAGAAAAGACATCACGTCGTTGTCAAAGAAATATTTATAAACGTCAACATGGTTTTGAAGAAGGTTACAGTCAAATGCTGGGTTTAGACCTGCAGGTTCTCCTGAAAATGTTCGGCGAGGATTTTGGCGGGTGTCAGAAAATGGATCAACTAAAACTTCCCACTCATCATACATTTGTGGTCCGGGTATGCTTTCATCACTATCTGACATATCGGACAAATCGTCTTCTGATGATGTAATCATTTCATTTTCTGGATCGAAATCAGGATCAGATTCATTGTCATTATCCATTTAGTTGCAACTCAAGCGCTGTCTTTTGCGGAATCTGCGACGATCAAATAAGGCAATGTGATCTTTGCATTGTACATTGATTTGATAAGACGCGTTTCAGCTAAAAGCCATGCGCACACCCGTCGTTGGCTACTGCTATCACGTGACTGATGCGTGCGCATTGATGACGTTCATCGTCGTTCACGTTTATTTCCAATCATAATAATGAGCTGATACCATGCTTCTAAATCGTGATAACTCAAGAATGATAGATATATGCACAGTACGTACGTAGTGGTAATGCATTACGTTTATTGGCTACGTACGCGCGTACGTACTGGGGTGGAAGGGGTTAAAATGGAAAGCACTACGGTAAGTCATAGAATCAGCAATCAAGAATCAATGTGCTACCATCCACACAAGAGAACTTTTTTAGATATCTATGAGTTTTTAGGATTCCCTTATTGCCGTTGCTCGTTGAATACATTTTGATGGTGATTTCATCTATTGAAGACTTAGCATGTTCATTATTGTATAGAAATTTGCACTATCACCAGTTTCCAAAAATGGTATGAATTGTCGTCTAATGTCCGCATACTTAGAACAAATGGAAATGAAATGCACAAAATCTTCCACATCTTCAGAGTTACAATTCATGCAAATACATTCGTCGTAAGATTTTCTATTATTGTATCTACCAATTTCCGTAATCAAATGGTGGTTGCTTGTTCTCATTTTTGGTATAGGTAACCCTCTCATCGTTAGTCTGATCTAAATACTGCTTCAGGTTGCATTCAAAACGACATAGTTGCAAGTAATTTAATCCTCGATTACTGTTTCGCGCGCTTTCGATCCATTGCTGTCTGAAGTATTCAGTTAAGTATTCTTAAGCATGATCATATCACAAACTACCTGCCACTGAAAGAGTAAAATCATCATTATAAAGAAAGCGATCTTTAAAGGTGTAAATGCGTCAACATTACTATTCAGCACTATTCAGATTCAAGAGAAGACGCCTTGTGAATCATGAAATCATGCCACTGAACATTGAATTAAAGACATGACATCTCAGCCAAGAAGCTTTCAATAAGATCTCAACTTTTCCTTCAAGACTTCCGGGGACTTGCATTATAATGCAGCTGATGAAATTTCCTTATCATCAGCTTTATTTTCCGTTTAATTACATGTAAAATGCTTGTTAGCAAATATTCATTCCTTTGATATCCAACTTGTTTCACACTACTCATAAAAGGGACGTCATCTCGGTAATATATAAATACAGGAATAATTTGAATAATTTTAGCTTTTTAAAAACTGCTTAATTTTAGAAATGATAAGATTGTCATTAAGACATGAAACGTGCTGATATCGTGTAAATATTATACATTTCGGTGTATTTGGCCTTCATCAGTCGTGGATAGGTTCGAACCATTGACGTTTGGACTGGCGGATGTGTAGGTGTACCCTCTAACCACAAGTCCACCACAGCATCTGTTGAAAGCTAGAATCAATTTCTTTGAAAAGAAGAGCACTGCACCGAAAAGATGAGCACTGCACCAGTGGCGGCTCGTCCATTTGGGCAGGTGGGGCACTGCCCACCTATTGAAATGTTGTCTAACTTAACAGCAACATCAGTAGTAGACTCCATTTCTTGATCATAAATGTCAACTATACTTCATGTACATCTATTCCATTTGCGCGACAGTGACGCTAGCAGAATCCATCAATCGTTTTCAAGACTGATGGGCGCGCCCAAGCATCGAGATTGAGATGCCGTGAGAGTGGTTCATTTCACGATCTGAGCGAATAGACAGAATTAACCCTCCAGGCGGTGGGGGGGCATATTTATGCCCCCCTTTGTATTTTTCGATCTAATTCATGAAATATGAAACGTATGATTCTGAAATTTTCAGTAGCTTATTTTTTGTGTATTTTTGACAATTTCCTGTAAAATTATTAAAATTGGATCACAGGAACGACCTTTACATGATCTTTATTCAAAAGCACTTTCGAAATTTTATCAAATCAGTGAAATTCTTCAGAAATTTTGTCTATGAATGAATTGTTATTGCTTGGAATCACTCATTACGTATAGAATAACTTATTTGACTATAAATAACTTTATGCTTATCACGGTTTACCAATTAAAATTTGAAAATAAGCTGCATATACTACTTACAATGATATTGTAAGTACTTTATAGAGTAATATTAGTTTTTACATCTTTTTTATTACTGTTATGTATTGAAAATATATTCACATGTATATGTTATGTATTTTCTACATGTAGGCAATGTATTTTCTACATGTAGGCATGTATATGTGCTATTTGAACATAAATATATGGAATACTGTTTTCAAAATTTGTAGAAAAAATGCGTTCTAAACACTATAAAAGATTTTTTTTGTGAGATTATTACAATGCGAACACCACCATTGTATTCAGAGAACTTGAAACATGTTTGAGTCAATTTTTGCGATAATCTGATGATAAAATTTCGCTAAAAACATAAAAAAAAATTTTCTGAAAAAAAACGCATTTTCAAATTTCGAAATGCTATTTATAGCATGAAGACAGTCAAATTAAGTAATGCAAATGGCACCACTGAATTTAGCATGTCCGAAATGTGTAAGGGCCAGCATTTCATAAAATTCGCACATTTAGTTTAGGATATCCTGGGGGGGCATAAATATCCCCCCCCACCGCCTGGAAGGTGGCTGAAGGGCCCACCGCCTGGAGGGTTAACACGCGATGAATGCGTCACAGAATGGGCACTCGAGAGGTAGCCCTAACGCTTCTGATTGGTTAACCGTCAATGCAAAGACAATGCATTGTGATTCCCTTTTTACTGAGTGAGGTGATGTGAGGTTAGCACCAGCGATCAGCCCATGAATCAGCATACAATATCCTTCGGTATCTGTAATCTATATTCAAAGCCTGAATGATAGACAAAATGTTGCTTCAACCGTGTAACTAAATGCAGTGACATAGACTTACACATGTATAGCATGTTGCTAACATATTCTTTGCTTTTCATTTACAAAATCAGATCCTTTTAGACTAGATTTTTGATTATGTAAAAATTTCATGCTTATGCCCCACCTGGACCAAATGTCACGAGCCGCCACTGCACTGCACTATCGCACACACAATGAGAGCGAAATGCAATCTGTAATCACTTAATGCCGCTTCCAATCAGTAATCTGGCTTATTGATTAATTGCATGAAATCCGACAGTTATAACCACCACAAGACTTGCTTTGACCTGAAAGACCTCATCAGACGTCGTCAGATGCCGACCAACATCGTTCCCTGCAGAAACTCGCTCTGGCAGCCGGACTACCGCCCGGCAACTCGACGTAGCTCTTTGTTCATTTATTTCAAAGTTCCCCGAAAATTGTTCAATTTGATCTACTGGAGACCTCATTTTCGAATTATTGCTTAGTCAATTGGCTAGGCTACATTAAACCATATGGCATAGAAAACTAGGTTGTTTGTTGCATTTTCAATGAATTCTTTCTTTTATCAATGAGAGCGCCTGTATCTTCTTCCTCTGATTGTTCTTTCGCTCTTTTGCACCACAATGATTCAGCCATTGACAGTAATAGGTCTCCACGCTTTCATGACGCTCATTGTTATGGTAGCTAGACAATGCATTGAAGCTGCAGTCAATGGTGGACATCTGGAATCTCTGACTGCTGACGTAATGATATCTAAATTTAAATGAAGAAAGATGATGCGACCTTCTAATCCGCCGCTGAAGCAGTCAGCCTGCGCACACAGAGTAACTATATTTCCTCGTGAGGTAAGTAATTGAGATTTTCTTACCTGCATTCTTGAGTTCATCTAATATTCATTTTTACAGTGCGATACATTTCCAATAACTTCCTTATATTGATAAAGATAGTCGCATGTATAGTCCTAATTTATTATCACATTGTAATGTATAGGTCCTATCACATTGTTTAGCCTCTGATACATGTAGACACATGAGACGCAAATTCTATATGTCAGGATTGCCAACTATACCAACTTATATAACTTATATTGCGCCAATATCTCGCATAGCCACGAATGTTTGGGGTCATGTGTAATTACGCGTGATTGAGCGTGGCATGTCACCTAGGGCAAATATTTATTCATACTTCAGAATTGTAGCATATTCTTGCATATAGAGGTCAAGTATGTCCAGTCATAAATTCTGGGGTCCATATTTGCCACCGTCCCTGTGCTTCACTTTGCCTTGTCTCTTTTAAAATTGATACGCGTGACACACGCTTTCGTGACGTTTTGGCAGGTTAAGCGACTTTTTAAAAATTACTTTGGAATCTAGTGGATGTGGTCTATTGGAAGTTCAAAGTTCCATGGTCAGAATTTTGCAATTTTTCGAAAGCATTTTGCATGAATACTTTTTTATCAGGCACATAAGCCTGAATAATGTATTATACAAATCATGTCTTCAAATCTTATCATTGGTATATAACCTAATAATGATGCCATCATTATCGAATACATTCCTCAAAATTTTAATGTTTTGAAAATGCTGCTTACTAACAATTTTAGTAGCAATTTAAGTATACAGACAATCTGTAAGGTAAAGGCAATATGCTAAAATGAAGATAATATCAGCATTTAAATCAGGATCAAATTTATCCGTCCAAGATTTCTATTACACAAATTAATTAGGCAAAAAGCAATGTAGCTCTGCTACTGTAACATCATATCCGCAGTCCTAGGATTCAGTAGGAAAGGGACTAGTGCAAGTACAACATACGACATAGTAAGGACTTGACTTCATAGGAATTAAGTGCACGAATAATGACAAATTATTAACTTAAACGTACGTCGATTACGAATTCTCCCGCTTTACTTACTACAGCGTATACAACTTTATCAGGCTGGTCAACTTTGCTCTAATGATAGTGGTCGATAGGCCAGTCATCTACCGACCAATGCTCCCTGCTCTGACTGAGTAAGAAAATTGAAGTATTTGAGATTAAGATTAAGATAAAGTTATGAAATTCTGACAAGAAACCGTGGTTCGTTCCCTACAGGTGTTAAGAATCATTCAAAAATTCAGCAAAACGTGTGGAAATCAGTGTACTGCGCGGCAATTGGAAACGCTGCGCTCCATTGAGTAAAGTCAATTAGACCGGAGGGCCTAGGGCTTGCTGTTTGGCAGAAGGTATCAGGTAAAATTGCTGTTATTGCTAGTTTAGTGTCAATGGAGCTCCGGGGAATACTTTAAGGCGACGTGTAGCAGTGCCATTGTTCCATTGAACAAATTTAGTGGTCAACATGATGGAGTGATTTTCAAAGTTTGGGGGTTGCTGTCGGCTTGAAAGCCACGGATAAAATTGCTGTAATTGTTAGTTTGGTGTTAAGGGTGGTCTGAGGAATATTTTGAGACAACATGCAGTCGGGCCGTCGATCCATTGAATAAATTCAATTGATGTCATGTATGTAGGGGGGCCAAATGGGGTCACGGACTCGGGTACTGTCCGGTAGCAATACACATTCTGCAATCATCTCTAAATACTCAAACCTTCTACCCTCTTTCCATTGAATAAATGCTCTGGGTTGCCCCTCTAAATGGTGCCATAGAAATCAAACATTCCTCATGGGATTATCTCATTCAAACCGAAATGACTTCGTCCAATTTATATGGACTATTTTCAAAATAGTCTTTCTTTATTCAATAAATATATGCAAATATAGTCATGAAATTAAATTTGATAGATGTTTTTTCAACTTATTTGACTATGCTCTAAATTTTGGCTGAATCAAGATATTTAGATAAAAATATCAAAATGAAACTATGCGACAAATAAAAGTTTGCCTCACCACATTATATGGAGCTCCATAGACACATTGCAAGATATTTCTGATTGACATGCATGAATGACACATTCAAGTGCTTGCGTAGAAAGCAGGCATGTACATTGAAGTAGTGGCAATTTCTGATCGAAGATGCCAGAGTAAATTTAGTGATTTGTAAAAATTAAAAAATCAATTTCTTAATATTTAATATTTACAATATTTTATTTTTCTGTCTCTTCAGATTGTTCATCTAAATAACTGAAAAGGGAATGACAACTCAAAGCTCTGAAGGTAAGAGTTCTCATTTGTTATCAAATACAATAGAAATAGAAGTGAGAAAATGTGCACTATTTCCCCAATGATAATACATGCTGATTTTCATTTCAAACTGTTTGCGACTGACAAACAATCTGATCCGTCAGACCACAACATCGGTCGCAGCCAAGAAGTTCAAGTACAACCACGATTCACGCGCAACCTGGCTCCCTGTTCAACTGCTAGTCCGACAGCCAGAGATAGTTTCTGCAGGGAACAAGGCCGAAAATGAGACTTTCACAGAATGATGTAGACCATATGCCTACTGCGAATCTGTGAGTCTGCCGAATTCTAATTAGTTCCTCTTCTTGTCAGAAAGGATCAAACAGAAACATATGCTGATTGAATGGAACACAGATTGCAGTTTTGGCAAAAATGTCATTTTCAACGTTTTCTTTCAATTAATAAGAGAATACAGTGGAAATTTCATTTTTGACAAAAATTGCAATCTGTGTCCCCTGGATTAACTGTGTTTTTCTTTTAACAGACTTCCGTTTGACTAGAAGGGAAACATAGGAACATGCAACGTTAATGAAATGGCACAATCAACTGACATAATGCCATAGAAATCGAACAATGAACAGCCAGTTCAACATTAAACACGCCAAATTGTGCGACGTTTCAGTGACTTCCCGAGAAAAAAAAACGTATCAACTTTACCAAATATTTGGTATTTACTTGGAAAATTTATAAGATTTGAATAGTTTAACAAACGTTTTGGAAATTTAACAAATTTAGGAAATGTGTAACAATTGCCTAACAAATATTTGCTACATTTTGTATGTAAGTCGATATTAACGAATTTTGCGAAATTTAGAAAACGTTTATCAAATGCCTAGGTAATATTTGTTTGGTTATCCAAACAAATGATTTTTTTTTGCATTTACTAAGTTTGATGAAAGAAAAATCTTGCAATAGACAGGATCCGCTTATGAGTAACTGTCGTAAAAGGCGGTTTTAATTGCATGGTGATTTCAATGTGCGGTAACTTCACCCGTACAATTTTTTGAACTCATGCATATCACAAGGATGATCATCACCTCTCATAAACTCTGATTACATTCATCTCTCAATAAAATAGAAATGCAACGTCACAGGAAATACCCAATAATAAAGTCTGTACTATATCACAGTTTTGCGTCGTTGATAACTGGCTGATTTTTTTGCCACCAAACTTAATTAAATGATTGAATAATGGAATAATTGGCAGGAAACTGTTGATATTTTTCTATGATCGCACCAACAATTTCTTTCAAATCTTAAAGAGAGTGCATTATGTCATTTCCATGGATATCGACATATGAAACATGTGGGCCTGAAATGTGCATGTCTACTATTATTTCGAGTATTTTATATATGCCCATTTATATTTGATGAAATGGTGTGTATAAAATAAATATTCAGGTGACTTCATCACTACTCTCTCTCTCTTTCTCACTCACTCGTTCCCCTTTTCTTCTTCTTCTACTCATTTTTCATCATCTTTCACATTCACTACATGTACACTGTAGCTACAATAGCAACAGCATCAGTCATATATTTTCATTATTAAGGGAGCCTAAGCAGTTCTATCGGCACACATTTTGCTTCTCAAATTAAGGCATTTATTGAAGTTTCTAAGTTCTATACCGTGCCCATCAGCAAGTCGACTTTGATCAGTTTGCTCGTGTGTTCGCTAAATTACTTAGCTAGTAATTTGCAAAACTTATGATATTAAATCAGTATGCAACTGAACCAAACAATTACATAAGCATCGCTCAGTCTGTGTAATCATATCTCGCTTCTATAACTTTCCGTCACTATATTAACCCATATTATACCACTGTCCCTAAAAAGGGACGCTTAATCTTTCGACTGTCAACGTCAAAATATAACATTAATGAACAAACTTAGAGATTAACGGGAAGCTATTTACCAAATATATTAATAATATACATGGATTTGTCTTGAATATTATCTGTACTACTACTCAGATGATAGAGTTCTGTATTTTTAAGATTTATTAGTAAAAAAATAAAAAAATATTTTCTAATACTCATTTACATGACCCATTATACTTAACTTCTAGAAATGTGATAATCCTTAGTTGTTTGATGCATTGTTGTGATACAGTCAAAATATGATTGCAAAATAATTTATCTGTTTGGAGAAATAATCGATTATGTAACCGTCCCGATTTAGGGACGTTGGGTACGAATGACCCCCGTGACATTGAAAAATGAAAACATTCAGAACGTCATTTGAATAAACTTCTGACTCATTTTATATGTTGTGGTACACATGTTCCTTTCATTTTTTCTAAATTTAGTTATGTTTTGTAAAATTATTTCAGTTAGTTTTTGTTTAAAATCTCATGGAATTCGAATTCATGCAGTCTAATCTATGCGAAATCAAGAAATGGCGTCCAAAAAGACAAGAACCAAAAGTCGAAAACGGTAAGTTTTAATTTCATCTAAATAATTGTTCTCAGGGTATGCTATGATAATCGCAATGAACTGTATGTAGTAGAAGGTTAGTATCTACATTAAATGTGCCAGTCAATAGCAAGATTAATATTTTACCTATAGGTAGGGGTACGCCTATAAATGTTGTATATAAACATATTGGCTACATATTAGTAATATCTCAATGGCGGTTAACCGACGATTGAATGAATAGCTATCCATTATCAAAATAGGCTGTAGGCTTGATAGTTGGACAGTTTAAATCTGGTTTAATTAATTTACTTTCCAAAGTAGGCTACTGTTAATTTCTGTATCGCTCTCATTAGTTTGAAGCTTATTAGTCTACACTAGCGCTTTAATGATATGTTACTATAATCATAATCTTTTCATTAGATATGGAATTATCTTAGTTTCTGTAAGGTAAAACGTCAATCGAATGCAAAATGATGACAAGCATCTTCATTCATCTTCTTTACATTTCAGGAAGATGAGTTATCAATTGCGGATGCCTCAAATCAACCAAAATCACGATTTGCCAAATACCGAAATCGAGAGTGCAGCAGAATTATATCATCTCGATGGAAAAGGAAGATATTCCGACGAATTTATCTACTCAAAGAAGTTGGACAAACGATATGCCATCACTGATTAATGAATCCGATTCCCCTAGGACGATATTTGAAAAATTTTTTGATGACGATTTATTTCTATGATAATGGAAGAAACTACAAGGTATGCTGTTAGTAATGGAAAACATAATTTCAAGTGGCATCAAATGAGATACGCTTAGTTTTGGCAATTCTTATCATTTCTGGATACGTTCCTCTTCCTAGAAGGAAAATGTATTGGGAGTTAAAGTCTGATGTTCACAACGAAGCTGTATCAACGGCAATGTCCAGAAATCGTTTTGATGAAATCATTCGATATCTACATTTGGCAGACAATGACCATTTATCTTCGGACGACCGGTTTTCGAAAGTTCGTCCTCTACTTGACAAAATTGAATGAGAGATGCTTGAAAATCCAGCCAAATGAACAAGAATTATCAATTGACGAGTCAATGACTCCATATTTTGGACGTCATGGCAACAAACAATGTATAAAGGAATAAGCCCCATTCGATTTGGTTTAAAAACATGGTTGTTGGCTACCAGTGGAGGCTATGTAATACAATTCGATCCGTATCAAGGCAGTAAATCAACGTATGACAAAAATCTTGGATTAGGTATAAGCGTGGTCACCAATCTTCTTGATTCGCTTCCAAGCCCACCTCCCCTTTTGTGTGACATTCGCCAATTTTTTTACGTCATTACGTCTTGTTTCTGATTTAGCCGAAGAAGGATTCGGAGCAACAGGGACAATCAGAGGGTAATCGGCTTCAAAAATGTTCGATTTCCTCTTCCAAAGAATTAAGTAAACAACCGAGAGGAGCATTTGATTACCGCTACGATCGATAAAATGAAATCATAACTGTAAGTTGGAATGATAACAGCGTTGTTACACTGGTATCCAACATACGCGGTGTCTTCCCTTTGAATAGCGCCAAAAGGTGGTCAATGAAAGAAAAGAAATTCATGCAGGTTGAGCAACCACGCATCGTACAAGCGTATAACAAAGCTATGGGAGGGGTCGATCGTATGGATCAAAGTGTCTCTTGCTATCGAATAAACATCAGGACAAAGAAATGGTGGTGGCCTTTCTTTGCGCATTGCTTAGATATGGCATTGCAAAATGCCTGGCTATTACATAGAAAAAACAGTTCAGAAAAATTGGATCAACTGTCTTTCAGACGAGAGGTTGTTGATGTCTACTTGCGACGGTATTCAGCTTCAAATGAAAATTCACCAGTAGCACGAAAGATTGCACGCTTGGATAATAAAGTCCCAGGTGAGATTAGACGTGATGGAAAAGGCATTTCATCATCTCAGAAAGTACACAAAGAAGATGCGCCTATTGTGGGAAGAAAATTTACAGACGTTGCATGAAGTGCCAAGTGCCTCTCCACCTTGAATGTTTGCAAACCTTCCATCAATGACTTCTGATTTAAATGTTGTAAAAGTGAACAATCGATCACTGCATCAATCCTTGACTTGATGAAGAAGTGTAAATTTAATAAAAACGAAAAGAAAAAATCATATGTTATATATGTCTTATGCGGAATACCAGTACCCATTCGTACCCAGTGTCCCTATAAAGGGACGTTTACTAAATCGTATATAATTACTTATAACCTCATTATTTTCATAAATAATGTCGAATTGGTGATTAATCAAAGTAGAAAAAGGCAATTTTCAGAAAGAAAATAAAAAAATCAATTTTGGGTTAATATGGGTTAAGGAAATTCGCCACGCGCACGCAGCTGAGGAAGTTCGTTCACATTGTTGGCAGCCTGGTCGTGGCCGCATTCGGGAGCCATGAGCGGTCGATAATATTCTCTAGCTGCGCTGTGACTCAGCGTCCCTGCTTAATAATTATTATCCGCCCATCACGTGGAACAGAAAACTGCAGTAGAAGGCGCAGTAGCTTGTGCACTCTTCGCTCTCGTGTCGAACGCGTGTTTACGTTAACTGCTTAATAATACAAAAGTCAGCGCATCAAGAAGATATTTCTACTTACACACCTTTATTTATTCATCGTCGGTTTGTGATCGCCTACGTTTTTTCATCATCTTGCTTAGCTATCATGCACAAAATGGAGCACAACTCGAAAATGAACACTCGCATGTAGTCAGTGAGTTCTTCCAGTCAATGAAGCCATCAAGTTCCTTTGATTTTTGCATCAGAATTAAAAATGCACCTCTGGGATCATCTACAGAAAAATGGTAAGCTTCTAAATGTTTCTGAATTTATTTTGTCAACTTAGTTTCAGCATTTAACTGCAAGTCTAGGTACATGTATTTGGAAATCCCGAAAACAAAATCAAAGGAGAGATTTGGTCATAGATTTGGTTTATTGACCATGAACACGTAGAGACATTTCTATTATTGACTACTGCTAGATCTGCTCTTAATTTTACAAATACTAAAGAGCTACTAGCGTCATACTTAATTTACTGATAACCAAAATATCTCAATTCCTCTTAGTTCCTCATAGCAGACATATCACATTTTAGGAGTCCTACCAATACTTTGAATTCATTTGTGTAATCGAAAACCCAAGTTAAGCGATGTGTTTCTTGATAGCTATAATATTTATTTATATATAGATATTATAGCTATCAAGAAACACATCGTTTTACTTGGGTTTTCCATCACACAAATGATGTCACATGCCCAAGGCTTATTCACTTTGAATTTAATATGAGAATGTGCATGTATATCAGTTTTCACGACGACGTTTCTCGTTGAAAAATCGATCAAAACTTGATTGTGTCGTAAAAAAAATCATAATCAAATTGGAATATGTTGAAATGGTAATATATTGTTTTCAAATTCGTAATTTCTGATTGCTTGCATTGAAAATAGCACAAACATCTGGTTATGTTGAGTCAAAATAGTTGCATGCTAATTACCTTAGAAACTATGAGCACGAAAGAACTTAATTAGCGCATTTATACCATTTCAATTTAGCACTTCATTATTTAGTTATGTAGTTTTCTTGTGCAATAATATCAATATTTGGATGACAAATAATTGAAAAAATTTTTGAAACAGTCAAAAATGCTATAAGTCATAAAGTTCTATTTCAGGACTGCAAAAATTTTAGATGGAGAATGTTTTTATCAATGCGGACAAACAAACTATTGAGCTATTCGATATCTGCTTAAGTTATACAATTTAATCTATTTTCTGACAGATGGATCCATCAAGGAAGCTTGTTTAAATAGGTCACTATTTCCATTTTATATATATATATGTTGAATTGAAAATCTGTAGCTACCGCCTATGATATTCAATTAATTTTTTCAGAATTGCCACATTTTAGAAAATGGTATCAATTTGACATTTCGAGTAGTTTAAGAAAAATGATCAAGCACACAAAAGGCAGATGCTACACGACGGACTGCACGTTGTTGGCTACATGCACACTGTAATAAAGATCAGTCATGCGTTGCAGTCCAACAATAGGTTTAGTTTTGCAAAATCAATAATTTTTCATGCTTTACGATAAATATAAAACAATCAAAGTACAAACTCATTGCTACTCTTTTATTCAATTTGTGTTTACTTATTACAAAGTATGCTTCGCACTTTTCAATATCATCGTAGGCCTAGCTATTATGGTCACATGTTAATTGTAGGCCCACCATGAATTACCTGTAGAGATGCTGTCATATAAGCGGTAGACAAGATGACATTACGTGTGTATGTGTTTGCAGATTGTGATTTAAACAAATTGTTTAGAATAAAATAAAATATCAAAATAAAATTACATGTGCAGTATAAAATACTATAATAAAAATTCAAGCATTCCTGAATATCTTCATCGCGATGATGAACGGTTTACAAGCAGTCGGTAATAGGCTACATCTCGGTAAGGCTCTGTTTTAATTTGCAGATTGCATTTTTTGTAAAAACAGTTACCGGTACTTGAATATCAAAATAAAATTATTGATAAATACTAAGAGTATTGATTAAAAAAATAATTGATAAATTGTTAATGATCACAATTCAACCACTCTTGAATATCTTCATTTGCTATCAAAATTCCTAAGAATATCGCTTCCCACATTGTCAGAGATGAAATAATCCAAAAGCAGTTTTCTTAATATTCTTTACTGTAACACCTAAAATTACTATAAATGATTTATCTTCTGAACTTTGAGTAGGCCTACCCATAGAATATTAATTAATTAAGATCCGTTAAGTTTGATAATTCTGCTCTGCACATCAGCACAAGATTTGTCTTCTTTTTTACAGGTGTTGATTGCTGAGGCTGTGTATCTGTCCATCGATGACTCAATACCTGACCTACATTCGGCTGCTTTTCCGTCTTGTCTTGTGAGCTAATTAACTCCGAAAACTACTGGAATCATTCTTTATCCATAAATCTCTCATACTCGCAACGTCCCAGCGATCGTCAGATTTGGACAACCGTGTTGTGGTCCAACCGCGAAGATGTTTTTTTCAGTGACCTCGTATCATCGCTTCAAACTTCATTTTGGTAGTGACTGTTTCTCCGTTGAACTGTAAATTTTTTCGTGATATCACATCTATTCTTAAAAATGTAACTGATAACGGCGCGACGGTGTTTGACTCGAAATGACAGTGTTTCAGATGAAGTGAAATGCGTATTCGGGCTGTGGGCATGCTTTCTGGTTGGAAGGATTTTCAAATGAAGAATGATCAAATCCGGATGAAGAGAAATTTCCTTTATGTTGATAAAAGTGATATTCATAAATAAAAATTATTTGTATCGGATCGTTCGATGTGTGCTACTATATAAAACTCTGTTCATTTTCCAAATACGTATGAAAAATTGTATTTTTCAAGGATATCCATTCCTTTCTGCTGTTTACTTTGGTGGAGCAGGGTCTCAGTTTTTTGTAATCTCTATGAATGTTATCGTACAAAGACATAATTTTAGCTAAGATCAGTCATTTTATTTCTAGTCATGCAGTTTTATATGCCGTACGGATTTTGAACGATTTTGAGCATGAATAATTCGAGCAGAGCGTTTTTACTGGCTATCTTTTTTGTCGAATTATGATTGTTTTGGTTTTCTATTTGATAAATATAAAACATTTCATACAAGAAGATATTTTTCATGAATTCAAATTTGCAAATGTTTCGTAATCGCCTACGAATAGATAGGATAAAATTTGCTTATTATTTACCTAAACATATTATAAAAGCTAGAAATAATTTTCTAAATGTTTTGTAAAAATGTTTGGAAAATTTACAAAATATTTACTAAACATTTCGTAAAAGTTTCAGACAATTTGCCAAATATTTTTGTGGAAGTTTGGAAAGTTTGCTAAATATTTAGTAAAAGTTTAGGAAATGTAACTAGGTTTGATAAATATTTCTTAAATATTTCTTAAATGTTTGGACTTTAATGCCAAGTACTTGGTAAGTATTTGTTAAACTGACAACGGTGAATTTTGACTCGGGTTA
>CAJQUW010000382.1:0-30625 GCA_907163375.1 Prostheceraeus crozeri | reverse complement strand
TTTTTTTTTTTTTTGGTACACGACTCTCACAAGTCGGAACAATGCTCAAGATCTCGGAGTCCTACCAGGACTCAGGGAGGTCAAGAGTTCGCCTGAGTATATAGGCACTGCCAAGCAAGGCGGCCTTCTGCAATTGAGGTACATGGTGGTGTCCGGGGATTTCCTTCAGGTACTTCGTCAACTTTTCTGTGTGTGCTCCAAGTGATCCGATCACAACAGGGATGCACGTTACTTTGATGTTCCACAGCTTCTGTATTTCCATTTTCAGGTCTTGATACTTTGTGATTTTCTCTTTTTCTTTGTTGTTGATGTTCCGGTCTTCGGGTACTGATATGTCGATTATGATGCCAGTCTTCTTCGCTTTGTCCACTATCACTATGTCTGGTCTTCTTGCTGTGATTCTTCTATCAGTCCGTATCTCGAAGTCCCACAAGATCTTCACTGCGCTGTCTTCTATCACTGGCATAGGCACGTGCTGCCAGGGTTCACGTGATACGGGCAAGTCGTAGTCCATACATATGCTTCGATGGACTATCCTTGCAACTTCATTGTGCCGGTTGACGTACTCGTTTCCGGCTAGCTTTGAGCAGCCAGTTAGGATGTGAGCGACTGTCTCATCTGTAGCCTTGCACATTCTGCATTTCGGATCTGTGCCTGTTTTTGTTATGTACGTTGAATGCGCTTTCGTGTTTAAGGCTTGGTCCTGGGCTGCGACAAGTAGTGCTTCCGTTTCTATCTTCAACTTGACTGTTTTCAACCAACTATAGCATGCCTTCCCTGATGTTATTTCTTTCATTTGTCGTACATATTGGCCGTGCATTGCTTTGTCTTTCCATTTCTTGATACCGCTCTTCCATTCTCTTTTCTTTCACATTCTGCTGTTGTTTCCTCACATTGTCTGTTACAGATCACTTGCCTGAGCCACCGCCAGCAGTGGGTCATCAGCAACGTTGTGGAGGTGTTCTGTTAGACTTCGGTTTTCTTGTTCCACTATGTCGGTCAAGTTCTTCAAGCCTCTTCCTCCCCGATCCCGCGGCAAGTAGAGGCGATCCACGTCTGCTCTTGGGTGCAGTCCACCGTACATATTCATGATCTTGCGAGTCTTTGCGGTTCAGTTCATCAAGTTCTTGGACTCTCCATTTTACCACTCCCCCTGTGTAGCTGATGACGGGCACTGCGAACGTGTTGATTGCTTCAATCTTGTGCATTGCGTATAGCTTTGATTTCATGACATTCTTCAGCCTTTTCTTGTATTCGGCGATTGCTTGCGCCTTTGCTGCGTCATCGAGGTTGGTGTGGTGCTGTGGGATTCCAAGATACTTGTATCCGTCTTCTTCATTCACGTCCTGTATGATACTCCCGTCTGTTTCGAATCCTTCCGTGTGTATTGTTTGGCCTCTGTGGATTATAAGGCGTGCGCATTTGTCGATTCCAAACTGCATGTTGATATCATCACTGAAGGTCTTTACTTTATGATTAGCGCGTTGATGTCATTCTCTGTTCTTCCGTATAACTTCAGATCGTCCATGTAGAGGAGGTGGTTCACTCGATGCCCCGTAGTTAGCTTATAGGCTTGTTGCATCTGACCTAGGATATCGCTGAGGGGGTTCATCGCTAGGCAGAATAGCAGCGGGGACAATGAATCACCTTGAAAGATGCCTCTCTTGATCTTCACTACTCCGATGTCGTCATTGGCTTGTGTCAACTTGTCTTCCAGATGGTCATTGATACGGCAATTACTTCTTGTACAGCTTTATCGATCTTGTACATGTCCAAGCATTTGACTATCCAGGAGTGCGGGATGGAGTCGAATGCTTTGCGATAGTCGATCCAGGCCATGGATAGGTTCTTCTTTCTCTTCTTGCTTTCACTTGTGATCGTTCGATCTATGCCAGCTGTTCTTTGGTCCCTCTGCACTTGGGTCTACATCCCTTCTGTTCGTGATGCATTACACTGTTTGATTCGATATGCGGTTAATCTTGCTCGCGATGATCCCGCTGAATAACTTCCACATAGTTGGAGGCAAGTAATTGGCCTGAAGTTGTCGGGGCGAGGTGGTTTGCTTTCGTCTTTTCGTATCAGCACAGTTCTTCCAGTGACCATCCATTCTGGTATGGAACTTGGGATCCCTAGGAATTCATTGTAGTGTGCTGTTAACCTTGTATGCATACTCTTCAGCTTCTTCAACCAGAATGCTTGTATTTTGTCGGGGCCTGGTGCTTTCCAATTTGCCATGCTTGTCAATTTGTAGTGTGTATCGGCTTCCGATATCGTTACAGAATCCTGACTTGGTATGCTCTCACATTTTTCTTCAACAGCATCTAACCAGTCTGCGGTTTCATTGTGTTGAACTTCGGATTCCCAGATGTTTTTCCAGTATTGTATTACATCACTCTTGTCTTCTACTTTTCCTTCATTCGCTTCTTGCCCTCTCAATTTTCGATATACTATCTTCGGATTTTGTTGGAATAACTTGTTGATTTTGAATTGTTCATTTCGATCTTCGTATCTCTTTAGTCTATGACTGATTGCTATCAGGCGCTGCTTCGCATCCTCATACACTTCATCAATATCTCTTATGTTCATGTCATATTTTCGAATCATGTAATGAGGCAGTCTTCATATATATAATAATATTATTATTATAGGCATTTAAATAAAGCATAAAATGTACTTTGAGATTTTCCTCTGAAAATATCTGTGACATAAAGCAAGTGATGATTCTGTTTCGTTTCCTTGTAAAGCAGGCCTAGTGAACATCAACACAACTTCTTATTTCAGCTTGAGTCATTCCCGGGCAAATTTGAGAAACGCAAATAGCACATTAAATGAAATTTCGAGTCGGAATCCCGCAGTCCTATCGTGCTGAAGTGCAACGAATCATTACAAGAAAAACAAGAATATGCAGAAGATCAGCTTTCTGTATTAACGGATAAAGGAGTTAATGTTCATTTCAGAATGGTGAGAACAGTCCTCCTGCCTCCACCGACAATGAAGACGTTCTCCTGTGGCAAGTAGAGCTTGTATGACGGACTACCTACAGCGTCCAATGAGAACTCATTTCCAGCCTTGTCCACAAGCACATTTCCATTCGCCATGTTATCGCCGGCATTGGTCGTAGCCTCTCCCACGACTTCTTCTCCGACCTTCCCTCTGAATTGACCTATCCGTCCGATATTCGAAACCTTCAAAACCTCTTCCAATATTCCAATCAGCTTGCTGGCAGGAACCATTCCAGGAGCTACAGGAATTTTCCCCAGTTTTACGTATGAAGTTGCCGCATCAAATATCCCGGTGCTTTGTATCCGGCTGTCCGCTGATGTGACGGTGAATTCGCTGCTCGGATAATTAACAATCAGATCCACGCCATCTGCAAGACAATCAGCGGAAATCAATGAAAACAAGACATTGGAGATGACCTTAAAATTTCAACAATTATTCTTCATCTGCAGCCAGCTTGCTGATTGTAGGAGGATGGATATGTCCTCAATCCAAAGTGATTGATTCATGTGAAGAACAAATTATTAACTTGAGATGAAAATTAAATTGAAATTATTTAGACAGAAACACTGCTAAGTAACGGAAAATCATTACCTCGAAGCATTTTGAGCCATACTGTACTGTGACTCCTCACATGAGGAGCACGCAAGTTGTTAAAGCACTTCAGAAAAGTATTTCAATGCTCTAATTGTGTGAATCGACGTTTTGGAGTGAGTTTTGGAACCAGACCCGATCACAGAACAGATATTCGAAGACTGATCAGACATGAATGTATAAGAATTTCTTATTGCATGTTATTCCAAGTTCTACGACAGTGTCCTCCATCTTTATCATGCTATGAAGGCCACCAGCACGAGTTTCTGCAGGAATGAGGTCGAAAATAAGGCTTTCAGAGGATGATGTGTACACCAGAGATGGAACCAGACCACGTTTTTCGGCCCAGCCCGTTTCCAGCTCTGATGCACACCCTTCGACTACTACCACTCTGCGCGTCTTCTGGTGTTATATCTGCCTCACTTTCTTGTCAGAAGCATCAAAGAAAATCACAAATAAATCCTAGGGGAAGCAGATTTCTGTAAAATGACATTTGCCTTTGTTTTCGCTGATTAAGTGAAAAGAACAAAGAATACAGCAATAATTTTGACATGGAATGTCTTCAAGTTATGGTCTAATGTTTTCATGTACTTTTGTCTACAAAGCTAAACACATTCGGATCTAGTAAGTTTGATATCTTAATCAAATTAGCAAGGGCTAACCTTAGCCGAAACACAGTTAATAATGAATTAAATCACAAATCAAACTATTCAGTAAGTAAAACCAATGTGAAAGATAAGAATAAAACACAAATGTAAATGTTGAAAATATTCAAATGGTAGGTAATGAAAAAAAGTACTGTGTAAATATAAGTAGAGTGAGAAAAAAATTGATGACTCCTGCCTGTCTGCCACACTGTGTGTTGGGCAGTGTAATAATTGCGGAAATTGCTTATATGTATTGACAAAACTGAATCTGCAGGTCTGGTCGCCCAGATGCTTGCACATGTCAATTGCGTCAGAATGAAATTTAATGCTTTGATTGAGGAGAAGATGAAGTAGAAGATAACGACAAGTGAAAAGAATTTGATCCTCAAAAGGACCCATGTGGCGTTTCCTACAGGTTAGGAAATAACAACTACAACAGATTACCTAATTGAAAAAATGTGCAATTGAGGTCATCAGCAGGAACTTAGGTAAGGATTCGCGTTTCGGCCCCTACTCCTGAACGCTCAAACTCACCCAAGCGGGGCACTGCTTATGAAAGCAGCCTCGAAATCAATTAAATCAATGAAAGCACGCACAATTATTAAGAAGCTGCTTAGCAGAAAAATATCCGTATTTCAATAAAGTTTCACTATGCCTATGCAGCTGCTTCTCAGCACTTTGCTTGAGATCTACGCTGTTATATCCTCTCTTAATGAGAGTAGTAGCTGTACGATTGACTTTTTGGATGAAATATTTTTCCAATGTACAGATGCGGCCATATCTTAAAACTTGTCCAGCAAACACTCTAGCTCCTGTCCTGTAGGGCATACAGTTTTGCGGAAAGGTTTTAAAAGGGTCACAGGGAAATTAAAATGGTCGACTTTATGAAAAACAGATGTAATTGTGCGCAGTCAATGATTTTTATATTAATATCAAGATATTCTATTTGTTTGTTATTACTCCCACTTCTGCTGGCTTCTAGACTAGGTGGGTAAATCTGTGGTATCAAGGAATCAAACTTTTTATAATTAATAATGCATAAATCGTCGATGTATCTCGAAGTATTAGATTATAATCTAGCTAGACCGTACTTCTGAGTCTTCAGTAAATTAGTCATAAAAATAAATTCACAATGTAAAAGAAACAAATCCGCAAGAAGAGGACTGCAATTATCGCCTATAGGAATGCCTCTTACTTGTTGAAAGACTAAAACCTCCGAAAGTAACAAAAACTTCGCTTATAATGAACTTAATGGACTTCTTTAAATTTATCCTTAGTGAATACGCTATAACCTTGATAACCTTAATATCAGCAGACACAACACTAATCAGAAGTGGTTGTCAGCATGATAACAACACACATATCTGATAAGAAATGATAGAAAATCTCATTTTAACGAATATTATAATCTGCTTCTCATCGGATTTGCGCTTGTTTTCCTTTGATCCTGTTGACAGTAGGAGGAACTAACTATAGAATTCGGCACACGCGCAGATTTGTAGTAGCCATGGGGGTGTGCATCGTTCTCTGAAAAGTCTATTTTCGGCCTCGTTTTCTGTAGAAGTTCGTTCTGATGACCGAACTGTATGAATAAAATATGTTCAAGTTACTGAAGTAAATCAAATACAAGAGTCATCTACAATCACATCTAAAAGTTATTATATTCTGAGATTTGCCTTTATACTCAAATCGTTGCAGTGTCAGTGTGCGGGTTTTATTAATGCTAAATACTTTTCAGCAATGCATTGTTACGTCAGGTAAAACATCTTCTTAAAGCATGTTTCACTCTCATTATGAAACTCTATCTCCAAAAATAACGCTTTATTTCTAACCAAAATTATGTAATTCATCATAGAAATTTCATCGTGATATCAATTATATGCAAAGGTTTGTGAAATTTGAAGTGAACTCACAGATATATCTCATATTCGCACAACTTTCTACAGATAACACAACTAGGACTTTATTTCACTCACTAATGATTGATTGTCCAAGAGAAAATATAGTTGTCAACTTGAAGGGGGTCAGTGCTCCCACGGAGCCATATTTTTCTATTTTTCTATTTTGTGCTGAGGACATATCACCCGCTCATGCCCACGTAAAATCATCATTTTTGACAGTGAATCTGCATGTGTTATTTCTTTTCAATTGAATCAGTAGAAGTTTGGTAGATAGCCACCACAGGTCTCAGAGGGTGTAGAAATTCCCATCAAGAAGAGTTTACGATCAGATGAAAAATGATTTTGTGCTTGTCCACGATGATGCAGAATGAGTGAAATTCATTTATTCATTGTTTACATCATGCTAGTGCATGTGCGCTGTGTTAGAAGATCACAAAATGCGAATTATTTGCTTCCGCTCATGATAGCACATGACTGGTCGGCCTCTATATCAACAACTCGGCATAAATCAATGCTCAAGATGGAAGCTATCATTATATTCATAGTTTAACACTAAAAACATAGATTATTGACAAGATTTTCACAGCAGTAATTAATGAGTATGAGATCTTCGGAGCTGTTTTTAGGGTCTAGAAGAGCAGCAATTATGACTCTGTACAGGCCTATTTCTGATAGGGATGAACAAATCTGAAAAAATGGACAAATGTAAAGGTGCTGCTGCAAGGAATAAATCAATTTTATTACAATTATCTATCTGAGGATAAATGGTGACAGCAAATATCGTAAATACACCATTTAGTACAAATGAGGCAGTGCTACATGTCGTTGAAATATATATAAAAACCATATGTTTGCATGTGTTTACTAAGAAGGCTGAAAGACACTCCAATGATTAGTTACATCGATCTGCTGCACGTGAACATCATTGTTTTACTAGAAATCAACTTTCACAATGTTTTGATGCTGATATTCAAGCAAGAAAACTAAGAATTTGTAAAAGGGGTCCACTGGATCCCCGTCAGGAAAAAGCTCAGGTCTCTGGGGGTTGAATCAGATAGAGGACTTTACCCTCGCACTTCGAGAAAGTAAATTTGCTTTATCCTGTTAAAGTATTCGAAACAAGTGTGATACGTAAAATTGCACAATAGATATGAAAATTGTCCAACGTAATGTGCTGATTTGAATTTGCATATATTTCCGATTTCTAAGACGTTCCAATCATTTCCCAAAGTTGCACTTGTGCTCTGGCCCACCGCACATGCAGATTTCCATGTATTGTCTGTGCTCCACAGCCGTGATAGATTTCTGGTAATATTAATACTTAGTAGTATTGATTATAACACTGTAATAATAATAATGCTTGTTTCCAGTGCAAAGAGTGGTGTATATAGAGTTCGTATTCGGTTTATAATAATTAGAAAAATATCCATCTGAATCGAGCTTAGTTTTACAAATGTTTTCAGCAAACATGCCCTCGAATTCATCTAATTAATCCCTCCATAGATGGCTATCATTCGGATACTATGAACAACTGAAATCAAAAACTCATAAACAAGATCGAAAGAATACATACCACCTTGCACTGGCAATGCAACAGCACCAGCGACTGCAATCAGCAGAAGGCAAAAATGTTCTCAGCGACATACTGCAAGAAACAATTGAAAACATTTTGTTAAGGAATCGAAATGATGGAGAGAAAATGTGCGTCACACGCAACGCACGTCTACTTCTAAATTACAAAGCATTTGGGATGGTTCATGAAAGTTTCTTCAGCTCAAGGCAGAAAAAGTACCAAAAAAGCCTGTCCCAACACAGGTATTCTATCTTCGGGAAGACATTTCGTGGTGTCTCCTTGAATTAAACAAATAAAGTTATGTATCATCAGAAAGCGCATGAGCCGTACTTCTAGCCAGACTACAATTCAGGATTGCATCTACATTGATTGGAGACTTTCTTATTCAATTAGCCTTTGTCCCCCGAAAATTGTCTTCTGACCGATGCACATTTCGCAACTTAGAAATTATGTCTACTTTCTTTACACGACGAAATGCATCATTTGTGAGTCCAGTTGTCGCATCAAAAGGAGAAAATCAACTGTGGATCATCACAATTCAGCAACTGTGAATTTAAAAGAATGTCCGGCATTCTTTCGACCAGACATTTCTGATTTTTTCTCAAAATTTCAATTTGTTGCTGAAGCCACATTTTTGTCCGAATTTCATGAAAACTTGCATGTGAAAACAAGGATGTGGGTCAGTCTTTATGTGAGTCACACGCTTTCTATAAGTAAACGAAGACCGCCCTGAACAGGCCATTTCCCTCCCTCTGTAATGCGTACGTTTCCTAACTGCACACATTACAAACAAGGGATGTGTGGTGCTATATCCTGGTCTGAATGCAAACTGATTGTTTCGTACATTTGTGCACATTCTCAGCCTCTTATTGATTATTCTCTCCAGGAGTTTGAAACTGTGGCAGAGCAGTTTGATGCCCCGATAATTCCTGCAAACTCTGTGATCACCTTCGTTTTGACATGCATATATTTGTGTTAAAATGCTCTCTCTCTCTCTCTCCACATCTCCGGCAACTGCTGATGGCCTTGGATGATATCGTTGAAATGATGCAGACACAGGTCTACTCCCTTCTCTTCTAACACTTTGATAGCTTCTATGGGTATATCGTCGGGTCGTCAACTGCGGCTGCCTTTCATAATGCTCAGCTGTTTCTGGACTTGATCCTGGGTAATTTCAGCAATCGGACCATTCACTGCCAGTTCTGTGGTAATTTCATTGTAGTCTTTCTTCATTCATTCGTTGTGCGTCGTCCTTCATTTAGCAATTCATTGAAACAATCCCTCCATATTGCGTTGTTGCTATCGCTGGTCGTCTTGATAGTCTCTTCCGAGTCTCTCATAGATAGAGGACCCCTTCGATTTCTGTTCGCATTTCGACGGTGCATCGGTAAAAGGTCTCATGTGCAAAATTTACAAAAGTGACTTTCTAACGCAGAATGTTCTAAATTGTATTTTTCATCACATCCTAGGAGGATGTCTTCAAATTCCATCTGCAAATTTGTTTAAATTTAGACATGCAAAAGGCCTTATGTGTCGATCTTCCATTTTTGTAATCGGCAAAAAGCCTTATGATGCATGCCAAAATTTCATTCTTATTCATAAACCACCTTTGCAGGTTGCGACTAGCCTAATTAGCCTTTCATCTAATAAAAGGTAGCTATCCGAATAAACGCGTCATCATTGTATACTGCAGTTCGACCTCAGAACAGTGTGTGACTTGCAAATAGATCAGAATCAAGTTATCATCGAATGAATCAAGTTACCATGCGCGTATTGAATGTGAAAGATCTTCAATGTTTCCATCAAGTGCCCTTCTGCAGCTCCGAGATGCTTCAAAAGTGAGTGTAAAGAGGAAAGCCAATTTCAAGACATCCGAAGATTTCAAATGATTTGGAAACAAATACTTAAATATGCCTAAAGTTTGAATCAGCACGAACAACTACTTATAAAATTCTATTATGATAAGTAGTATTTACATAACATTTGAATTTCCAATGCTCTATTCGATGTTTGTGGTATTTGGTCATCATGATGTGACTCACAGATGTCTACGTATTTGTAAAATACTGCACTCATATTGAATATCGAGTCGCGAAAAGTTGTCATGCAAAATGTTTGCTGAAAGTGATCATTTTCAGACTTTCGACAAAAGCACTATTCAAAATTGGCCATTAATTTGATCATCCAGTGAGATGAAACCAACGATTTTTGGTGAAAAGCTTGCAAATGCGTCAAAGCTTAAGTCACAAAAGCGTCGGTTGGGCGGCTTGGTTTTAAGAGGTCTGCAGCAAAACACCTATGGCTGACATTTCATTTATGATTCTACATACAGAATGTCATTCACATCCTTCTTCAAAATTCCAGCAGTTTGCTTTCATCATCCTCTGGCTTCCGACTGTAGTTGTTTGTTGTGTGACAAGCTGTCTACATGTGAGTGAGATATCTCGTTATGCTGTATGCACAGCTCATCATTTTCGAATCTTATCGAAAGGCGACATTCAAAAGACATGTAGTCACTTATACATGCAGTGTCGCCATGTCCCGTCTGCTGCTTGTTCTCTGCTTCACAGGAATTGAATGTACTTTCTGTTGTTATCTTTAATGTAATATTGTTAGAGTTGTTTCAGGCTAATCTCTTTTATGAATGTATTGAGTCAATCAATATGATCGTGTGAAGTAAAGTGAGTGCTGAGTCGCGCTGATTACAAGAGAAAGTTGAAGATAAGAAGGCAATTATAATGATTGGTCATGCACAGAACTCGTGTGTACTTTCCAAAGTAAACCAAGTTCTTGTGTAAACTTCCAAGAGAATTGTTATTCCAAGAGAGAACGAATTATTTTCTTAGAAGAGTCAAATAAAAAAAAACGTTGAAGGGGATAAGTCTTATTTCTTCAAAAACAGAGATATTTCACTCCATGTTATGATAGATGTAGATGATTCTTATGACAGGGTTGGACGATGATTTGAAGTTTGCTTGTGTGCTTTTCAGAAAGTGCATCAGGAGATAAGCCACTATCTGTACCCTATAGTGCAAGGACCAAGACAAAAACTGGAGCATCATGTCGCTGTACAACGATCAGATGCAACCTGATGAAAGAGAAAGATTTCGAAAGCATTATCCATCTCTTCCTTCTAACAGATCACACACACCAGAGTTGCAGCCGGCCTGCCAGCTGGCTGGTCTTCACATTTACGGCCGGGACTGGGTTTTTCATAAGCCAGCCACCGATCTATCGGTTTTGAATACACCGGGCCGGCCCTCGCCGACTTCTCTGAACGCTGACCCGGCTCCGGCCGGCCGGTTTTGATGACGCCGGCCACCGACCCGTCCCGGCCGCCAAAAACCCGGCCGGCTCCAACTCTGACACCCTGTGATCGAGACTTCGGCCACATTAGATAATTGAGTCGAAGAAAAGGTTATGTATAATGTCCTCAGGAATGGGCCGCAAATATCTCAATAAGCTGTACAGATGTTGACATTGACATAAGATTTCAAGAAGATTTCCGACTTTCCAATAAAGCGAGCAACAAGAGCCTGAAACTGAAGTTTTCAAAGGCACATGAATTCCGACTTTGACAATGAACATGCGAGGAAAATGCTGCTTTAGGTCTCCCTCAATACACTTTTTACGAAGCTTTGATTGCAACAACATGAAGCCTCATTGCAAGCTTGACCAACCTACCCTGCAATCACAATGAAACACTGAAGGTTAAAGACTGCGTGATGTCCAAAGATTTTTACCGATTTCAGGATTGAACGGCGATGCAACTGTCAATATGAGTAGTCAGGAAGTGAAAAACACTCGACCGGCGCGCCCCCTCCCCTCCCCTCCCACTCCCCCTCCCCCTCCCTCCCCCTCTGGAACGGCAGAGTGTCGTGGTCGGCCGCGGTGGTGCTTCGGGTCTGAGTGTCGTGGTGGACTTGGGCGACCGCCAGGATTAGTCTTGAGGCTATAGTGTGTGATGTTTTTCGTGCTGAATGTTGGGTTGTAAAATGGGCTGTTTCGAGTGGAAGGAGTGGTCGGATGAGAAAACGGAGGCCGGATTCGGATTCAGCGTGAAATTCTGCATCGGTATGGTGAGTTTCAAGTCAATCGGAGAGAAAAAATTTTCGCTGACGTCCCCCCCCCCTCTGGACAGCTCGCTTCGATTTTGGCTTCCAGTGGACGGATTTTGTCGTGCGATAGCTCGTTTGAAAGCTAAGAGTGAGACAAATTCAGTGAAAGAATCGGCTTGTTCCTATCTGTCTTCGTTTAGATGTGAGACGCCATTTAAGATTTTGGGACATTGGCGAAAATCGACAGAGTTAGAATTTGGGACGTTTTGGGCTCTAGCTTCAAAACGAAGCATCGGATGGGAAAACGGATTTCAGATTTGGAATCAGCGTGAAATTCTCTATCTGTATGATGAGTTTCATGTCAATCGGAGAGTTTCAAGTCAATCGGAGAGAAAAATGTTCAACATTTTTCGGAAAAACGACAGAGTTAGAATTTTTGCGATGGCTGCCTACTGTAGAGCCAAAACGAAGCATCGGATGGGAAAACGGAGGCCAGATTCGGATTCAGCGTCAAATTCTACATGGAAATGGTGTATTTCCAGCTCAATCGGAGCACTAGAACCGGAGATAGACGGGTTTTTTTAGTGTTTGGATGATGGGTGTTACGTCATCAGCTGATCGCCACACACTATATAAGCTGGGAACCGAGAGAGACTTGTCATTCAGACGAGAGATTGCCAACGGTAAGTCGTCTCTCTGAGCTCCGATGATAGCTTCGGACATTCCAAATTCCGGGTTTCTGTAAGAAACCGACTTAGAAAATTTCATTGCTGATAACAGCTAAGGCGTCAGACTTAGAGGTTAGCCAGGAGATGGCCTTCGTCTCCAGGCCATAAAAGACTCCAAAACTTTAAAGGCTTGTAACTTTGCTTCTACAAGTCTGATTGACTTGATTCAAAAAAGGTTCGGTCGCTATTGACCTGCCCTAAGTGATAGACTACTTATAAAATTTCATAAGTAGTGCTAAAAAGTTGAAAAATTTAAATTCACTAGTTTTGGAGGTTTTCTGGGGTTTTCGACCCTGCTGAAGTCAATGAAAGCATTTTTAATGATGTCTGAGCCAGCCTTCTCATGGTATAAGCGGCTTTTCACTAAAAGCGAGCAAGACACGGAGAGTTTTGCTGTAATATTCCACTGACAGGGTGTTCCTTCGGGACGGCGGACGATGCCGTAGTGATAAGTGTGGCAAGGGAATGTGTCATAGTTTAGACCGTAACCGCTGAGACATCTCATGTCTCATGTTGGGCATTTGACACAGCTCTCAACGTAGCACTTTGAACGCCAATCGGTTGAGTCTTAGCTATCTTGTCATGGGTGGCCTCTAAACATCTCCATTGCAAAACGCTGGTGAATCAAGCTCTCTACGGCTTGCTATCAAGCTGCTCAAAGTCTGTCCACCTCTTACCAACTCTACAGGTTTTCATGTCTGGCGAATACTATCATTAAGTTGAATCTGCTATCAGTCAACTTGAACGTTGCAAATGAAGTTCGGTGTAATACTTCCTTTCGACGGGCGTTCCTGTAAAGGGCGGCGGTGAAACCCGTAGCTATGTATACCGCAAGGGACATTCGGCAATGGTCAATCTTGTTAAACCTCTCTGCGTCATGTTTGCAAGTGATTGCCTCTGTCTCAACGTAGTATGCATTCGCGCCAGGGCGACATTTAGCCAACTGTCGAAGGTTGCCTAAAACTTTCCATTGCATACGTTATGAGAACCATGAGTTCTACCTGTCTCTATCAATGAGATGAATTGATGAATGGAATGAAATGGGAGGACACTCACGCGCCACACGCAACATAACACACTTCTCTCTTCCGCAGTCTAACAAGCTCTTTACACATGGATCGCAGTCGATTGCTATCACAGAATCATGTAAGCTATCTTAATTTTATTTAACACTATTTCATCTACCATCATCGCCCATATGAAATGTTATAAGATTTACAAGTTAGACTAAGTGTGCTACTATTTCCAAATGAAAAAGTATACATGGTTAAATCATCCACTGAAGTCCTATTCAAGTAAGTCAGTATGAAAGCAAAGATAATACGAAATAAAAATTTATTATGGCATGTATTTCAAAAGGTCTTCATCGTCAATATCGTCCCAGCGTCTGGCTTCACATAGATCACAAAAACAGTTCACTTGTTTCAATCGTTCTTCCACTGCGAGCCTCACTTTGTTGATATACTCCCACTCCGCCATAGTTCGTGGCTGGGAGTTAGGGGTGTACCACTCTCATAATTGGTGGAGGAATTTGGTGCCGGTGATCTCCATCACATCGTCAGTATCGTACTGGAGATACTTCCACCTCACGTCTGTTAAGTCGGGACACTCCTTCTCACATACACTCTCCTCTTCCTCGTCCGCTGGTAATGATAACTTTCTGATATTGTCCAGTCGGTACACCTTCTCTACCTTCCCCTTCGTTGGAGCGTTTGGTGCAACGAGCGCCTCTGGTGTTGAGCATGGAGAAGAGAATTTTGTATTTGGTGTTGTCGGAGGGCTTGTCATGTTCACTGCGAATAATGACTTTGAAATGTTTTCTAATTCTGAAGTATCAACAAGCAACCAATCAGAATGAACAGCCAATGAATGATGAATATGAAAGTATATATGAAAAGTGACATTCGTGTCATTTCACTCTGTCTTTGAGACGTATAAGTGAAGTGTTCTCTAGCGAATTCTATATTTGAGGTGTACAAGTGAACTGCTATCTCGTGAATTCCAAATTTGAGTGAAGTCTCTATCTTGTTGAAGTTATCAACCTTAAACTTGATTTCGTTGAAATGGTAAGTTGACGATTTCCTCTCTCATCTCCCTCAAACGTGTGGCTAATAGCATCTTCCTCAATTTCAGGCATCAACTTCATCACCAACGCCCTCCCTTCTCGAGGAAAGTTTAGAGTTATTGAGTCAAGGTAGGTTGTAACAATACACTGAGGCTTGAGCAGAGATGATAGAATGATTTCTCTTTCAGGTGATGTGAGTTCCATCTCGAGCGAGTCCATATCAACATTGTCGCGGGAATGCAACGATCGGGAATGTGCTGACTGTGGACACATCTTCACGAGGAAGCGTGATCTCATCCGACACATCAAGCGAGGTGTTTGTCGACCTAAGCCGGCATCAATCTCCGAAGGTGGGGATGATTCTGTTAACGTCGTCTCCTTTTCTTGCGACTTGTGCGCTCAGTCTTTCGAGACACGTTTTGAACTATCTTCGCACAGACTTCAACATACACACACGAACGATACCTACACCAACGGTACCTCCTCTATCCGACTCACTGAAGTGTCCATAAATAATTTAGTGAGGAACTACCAGATGGACTCCTCAGAAACCATTACTAACTTTGAGGAATGGTTTCATCAAAATTCATCATTGATAGAAGCGCTCTTCAACAATTTAGACAATTTTAGGATGAAGGCGCTCATCTATCTTAAAATAAAATATGTAAAAGTAATATGTAAATGTAGTAGTTTATAGTGTGACATCCGGCGCGACGCTTCGCTTCGCTTTGCTTCGCTTCGCTTGCGCCGGATGTCACACTTTTGCGGGGGTTTTCAAAATTTTCAAAAAAATCAAAATTTCAAAAATTTAGGTAGATTTCAAATTTCACGTGGCCGAAGGGCGAAAATTTAAGTTGTCTCAAAATATCACGTGGTCTAAGAATTTTGAAAATTTAGGCAGACGAAAATTTAAGTTGTCTCAAAATATCACGTAGTCTCAATATACCAGAAGATTGTATTCAAAATATTTATTCAAAATATTTATTCAAAATATTTATTCAAAATATTCATTTAAAAATGGAAGAAACAAAAGTGGATGAAACAAAAGTGGAAGGAACCTCAAGAATATATCCTTCGTTATCATATGAACGTAGTTCTACTTTAATGGACATTGAAAAGATTAACATTGAAAAAATGAATAAAGAAAAACACAAAGATAGAGTTAGGTATATGAAAGATAAGGAATCTCAATTATTATTAAGATTAGAGCATTATAAAAAATTAAGAAAGAGATGGACTAAAGTTAAGAATGTAACACAAGGAATTGGCATATTCTTAACAATAAGTTTAGGTGCTTTGACAATTGTTATATCTTCAGGTGTTTTAGTAATTCCAGTAGTTGCTACAGCTTTAACAGGTACGGGTGTTTTTGCAACTTCACTTGTTACAATGTTAGATAAATCTTTAATAACTAAGAAACGAAAATCATTAAAAACTAAGCATTTACATATTAAAGAAGTCTATGATAAACTACATTACTACTTTCAGAGAGTATGTGATGATAATGTTATTACGTTAGATGAGATTGAAAAATTTGATCAAATAGCTAATGAAGTAAATCAAATATCATTTCAATCACAGACAGAAAAAGTTAATGATAAAAATAAAAAGGATGGTAAAATTTCTAATGATGGTAAAACTTTTATTGATGATAAAACTTTTAATGAAGAAAATGATAAAAATTTTTTAGAAGATCTAAAAACTTTATTAGACAAAACTTTATTAAACAAAACTTAATACGAGAAAATTTTAAACGAAAAGATGTCAAACGACAAAGCAATAAAAAAATAATTTGTTCAGTAAAATGTTTTTGCTGTATTCCAATGTTACCACAAAATTCAAATATTATATTTTAAAAATGGATAAAATTAGAGCTGATAATTTTAAGAGAATAAAACAATTAGAAGAGTTAATAAAACAAAGAAATATTATGAAAGAAAATCATCTTCAACATAGAATGATAAAAGCTGGTATTCAATCTGATATGTTGAAAAAATGCAGCAAACCGAGCAAGTAAAAACTGATTTTGAAAAAACTATGAAACCATTTAAAACTCTTGAAAAGGAACTTACAAATAATGATAAACAAATTGATATAACAGATCCAGAGCACAAAACTATATTAGATGACTATGGATTACTAGAATCAAACATTAATAAGAAATTACCAAAATCTATGCAATTTGAACATTCTATTTCATTTATAGATGGAAAAACAATACCTAGATTTTATCTCGGACAAAAAGAAATATTTCCACAACCTTTTCGAGGTTTAATTTTTTCACCAGATAAATCTCCTTTTAATTTAGATAGAAATTTTGTTAATCTTTTAAGAGGAGCAGATTTAAATAATTATGCTGTAGAAGATCTCATAAAATATAAAGCTATGTTAGACAGAGTTGGTGCAGTAAAAATCTCTTAGACGTTATAAACAATTAGAAAATTTATTATCAACGGGAGTTAAAGTAGGGAAAGGTTTATCTGAAAAACAGAAAACTGAAACAACTGTATTTTTACCAGATGATCCACAAGAATTACTAAATAGATTAAATATCTTAATATCGGCAATAAAAGAAGGACATAATTCTAGTTTCAATGAAATTCATGCTATATTGAAAAGACTGTTAGAAAAGAAGATTCTAAATGAAGAGGATTATTAAAATCTAGCTGAAATATGTTGTTTCTCATTTTTATCTATGATTTTTATCTATGATTTTTATCTATGATTTTTATCTACGATTTTTATCTATAATATTTATTTAATTTTTTTAGTTTAAAAATGTGTTCAGCAGATTTAGACAAAATTAATGATCATTTAGAAAAATTGACAGAGATTTTGGGTTCATCAAAATTTAGTACGACGTTAAAAATTATAACAACTACTTCATCACACACTTGTAATTTAGAACCCATTCTACATTTAGAACAAAATAAAATTATCAAATTGCATTGACTAGTTTCTCTACATTTAACACTATTCAAAACGTTATCAAAGATGTGAATGATCAATTTAGATATTCTACTGATAAAGGAAAAACATGGAAAATACTAACTTTTCTTCCTGGTTCTTACGAAGTTGAAACAATATCAAATGAAATTAAGAGACATTTAGGTATACCATTTAAAGATAAGAAACAATTACATTTTGCAGTTGAACCGGCAGTTAATAAATTTTCTCTTACTTTAGACGAAAATCATCAAGTTGATTTTAATCATGATAGATCATTGTCAAAGCTATTAGGATTTAATAAACGAACCTATGGTCAAGGCTATCATTTAGGTGAGAAGATTCCAAAAATAACTGAAATAAATTCAATTGTTGTACATTGTGACATTATTGAAGGAGGATATATAAATGGTAAATTATCAAATTTAATATTCAGTTTTCCAGCTTTTACTGTACCCATTGGTTATAGATTAAATGTATTTCCACAAACATTAATATATTTTCCTATTACAAGAAAAACTATTAACAACATTAACATTAGAATCACTGATGAAAAAGGACAAGAAATAAATTTTGGAGGTGAAGAGATTATGATAGATCTTTTGGTTCGGGAGGTATAAACTCCCGTTCGAGAGGTATAAACTCCCACGCGAAGCTAGAGAAGTTTAATTTTCTTCTTCTTTAGAAACAAAAAATAAAAAAAATAAAAATAAATTTTTTTATGAAAAAATGAGTGAACTACCTCCATTAAATAAAAAAAAACTTAAATTTAATCATCATCCAAATTTATCTAATAAAGTTTTGTCAGTTATTTGTGGAAGATCAGGTTGTGGTAAAACGTATCTATTATTTAAAATTTTAACGACTCCAAATTTTTTGGATTATAACAATCTTATAATTTATACAACAACGGCAGAACAACCCGTCTATCAATTTTTAAAATATGGATTTGAAAATAATCTTAAAAAAACAGCAATTGCTTCATTATTCAAAGAATATGAAAAATCTGAAGATGAAGAAGAAATAAGTTCGTGGTGTGAAGAAGCAGCAAAAAATAATCAGTTAGTAGAATCTAATAAAAATAACCATATAAAGATACAACTAATAGATGATAGTGGTAATATGCAAGATCCTAGTAAACTAGATAAAACAATGAAACATTGTGTAATTTTTGATGATTGTGTTAATGATAGAAATCAGTCAGTTCAGAGAAATTATTTCACAAGAGGTAGACATAATAACTGTAGTGTTTTTTATTTAACACAAAGTATGTATTCATTAGACGGAAGTGTTATTAGAAAGAATGCAAATATATTTATACTATTTGAAATAAATGCAAGAAACTTAAGTGATTTGTTAAGAGATTTATGTGTAAGAAATAAAGATGAATTTAAACAATCGTGTAACAATGCTTGGTCAAAAGATTATGGATTTATTACAATTAATATTGATAAAAAAATTCATGAAAGAGTTATAGAAAATATTTTCGAGGAGTGATCGAACGGAGTGACCGAACGGAGTGAACGAACAATTTTTTCTTATAAATTTTTTGTTAATAAAAATAAAAAAAAATATGTTGAATGATTATAAGATAGAGCATGTACCAGTTTTAAAAGATTATCGTCATCCTACAAATCCTGTAAATTCGAAGAAAGAAGTTAGATTTTATTATCATCATAAATACGTAGCGCTCGTTACAGATTATAAAACAAAACATGGTATTCAACCGTGTGTTAAAACAAAAGACTTTCCACTTTGTTTAAGAAGTTTCCGAGTATTTTTGGCGTATAATAATTTATGGTGGTTGGTTAAGAAAGAACATTTAACAGCACATGAATTAGAAACATTACATCAATTACATATTCCTGTGTATATGCAAAAAACGGAACCGAGGTTCTATGTAAAATTCATTTTTTCTTTTAAAAAATATGAATCGTGAAATGTCTCTCGGACAAACGTCTAGGATTGATGAATTAATCAAGAAACAAATTGCTGAGTTTGATGCACAAATTAAACATAGTAAACGCAGTAAACGTATTAAAAAACAGAAACGTACTAGGGTAGTATTAGACGTAATACTAAAAAACAGAAACGTGGAACAAAAGAAATATTAGAAACCCCTATTACTGATATCTTTTTTGATGATAGAATTAAGGATGAACTTGGTGATGATTTATGTAATTTATTTAATCCAAATGAAATTAAATATGAAAATGTATCTTTTATTAATGTAGTAAATGATATGCGGAAACTTTTAGCAAATGGTAAAATTATTAATTTACTTGGAAAAGTTATTAAAAATCAGGAAAATATAATTCAAAAGTTTTACGTAACCTTCTATAATAAAAAATCATTTGAAACATGGTTTTCGAATCTGGATGAGAAATCCGATGCTAACGAATGGATTTTTACAGGTAATATTAAATATGAAGATTTTGGAATGAAGTTAGTACAAAGATCGCATAGAGGGGCAGGGATTAATATGAAATATAGAATCAAAGAATATTTCGGTGAATATTGTTATATTCCTTCTGAAGATTTTTGTTTTATTAAATGTTATAATGTTTTACGAGGTTTTAATGAAGAACAAGGAGAAATTATGAAAGAAATGTTTAATAATTTTTTATATAAAGAGAAAGCCACATCTAGAACAGGAGTAATGTCAAACTGCAAATTTTCTCAATTCAATAAATATTTTGGAGAATGTGTTCAATATTATAGTCCTGCCAATCGTCATTTAAATCCTAGAGGAATTGAAACGTTTCATAATTATGTTTATTACAATTATTTTCACGCAGGTTCAACAATTGGTCACTATTGTTTAATTGATAAATTTCATAAATTAAAAGCTATTAGAGAAATTGAAAATAATTTCAAACCCATATATAAAACAGTTACTGATGAAAATCTAACAACGCGTCCATATAAAATCATAACAAAGAAAAAAATTGACTATGGTTCAACATATATTTGGGATCTCGAAACTTTTCCCGATCCTAACTGTTCAACAGCTCATCCTATTCCTTATGCTGTAGGAGCTATTAATTTTAATAAATTTATATGTTGTTTACCGAAACAAAGATTGAAAGAATTAGAAACACGTTTGTTAAGTGATATGATTAAAATTAAACGATCAAAAGATGAAGATGAAATTAAAAAACTTAAAAAACAGATTAATGAGTATAATAATTTAACTGAATTAGAATTTAATAAACTTCAAAATTGTGTGAAAATATTTACGAGAACTGAGGATGATGAATGTCCAATCAGGGGAAACCCAGAGGACGTATGTCCGATCCATCAATTTTTTAAAACTCTTGGAAAATTTAATTATTCTAGAGTAACTTTAATAGCTCGCAATTCATCAGGTTTTGATTCCTATTTTCCGATAAAAGCTAATTTTAAATTATCTAAACCGCCTCTTAAAACTTCAAGAGGAATATTGACTGCTTCATTACAAAATCCTTATACAACTGAATGTGTTAGTAGATACATTCAAAAATCTTTTAGATTTAAAAACAATATGAAAAAAGATTCACCTTCAGGTAAATTAGCACTTCAAACTATTATAATGAAATGTAGTTATCAACATGTAAAAACAAGTCTTTCTAAATGGTGTGAGAATTTTAAAATTCCTACGAATGTGTGTAAATTAAATTATGAAATTGGAGACATAACACATGAAAATTATAAAGAAAAAGAAAATGAATGGAGACCATATTTAGTTAACGATATTCTTTCTTTAGCTTTTTGTATCTACAAATATAATAATGTTATGCGAGATTTAGTTGGTGAAGATATAACTACTAATTTGACATCCTCTGCTTTAACATTTAACGGTTGGATGAAAAGCGTACAAAATGACAATATAAATATTCATTCTCATATAGATTTATGGGCTAGAAATTATATTAGAAAATCTGTTAAAGGTGGAAGAGTTTCAGCAAATATAAGAAAATACATATCGCCATTTTGTAGCATCTTGTTACCAATATTAAAACAGTATTTACCTGGTCGCTGCGCTGGGGGGACTTTGTCCCTTGGTCGCTGCGCTGGGGGGACTTTGTCCCTTGGTCGCTACGCTGGTGGGACTTTGTCCCCGGGAAATAATTTAATAGATTTAATGAAACAGTATCGAGATTTAGGAGATAAAACTGAAATTTGTAAGAAAATTTCAAATCAACTACTTGAACAAAAAAATGAATTTCTAATGGCTTTTGATGCAACATCTTTATATCCATCAGCTATGTATGATGAAAATTCAGAATACCCTAAAGCTGAATCAGCTAGAAAATTTCGTCAAGAAGAAGAGCGGGAAATAGTATATAAATTTAATACTCAAACATTTAGACCTAAAACTGGAATATTCTCTGTTGTGTTTCAATATCCGAATGATATGTTTTTCCAACCAGTTCCTATTAAAGATAAAGTTAAAAATCAAAATAATAATTCTCATGTAAAAGTAATCAGGTTTAGAAATGGTATATGTTATGATGTATTAACTTCTGTTGACATACAAGAAATTGTTAGATGTGGGGGAAAATCTTACATATTACTGATGGTATAATTTATGAAAAAAATTATCAAGTTTCACCATTTCGAAATTATATTGAAAAACTTTTTAATTTGAGAAAAAGATATAAAACAGAAGGAAATACTGTAGGTGATGAGTTAATTAAATTATTGATGAATTCGCTATATGGCAAAACTGTGCAAAAAGATATAACCACTAAATATCATTTATAGAATGAGAATACATTGAGAAAAAATTTCACTCAAGAAGTAAAAGATTATGAAAAATTAAATGATGAACAATATTTAGCGAAAGTAGAAATGGAAGATGATGAATTTCTCAAAACTAATATTGTAAAAGATGGGAAGACGTCATTCATGCCATCACACTTAGGTTCTTTCATTCTTTCTCACTCTAGAAGAATCATGAATAACTTTATTTTAGAAATTAATGGTTTCAAAGAAAAATACATTCATTATACAGATACTGATTCAATATATATTTCCAATGAGCTCTTTAATAAATTAGACGCTGCTGGATATGTTGGAGGAGAATTGTGTCAAGGGAAAAATGATTATGGAAATGGTGGAATTATTTTTGCAATGTTTATTGCACCTAAAGTAAAATACTGTATTACTGTAGATGAACAAGGGAGACTTAGTGAAAAGAAAACATTCAAAGGATATTCACAAGATAAAGTAAAAGTAGAAGATTTTCTAAAATTATATTCGGGGAAAACATTATCGACTACAGTTAATAAACCATGGAAAAGATCTTTAGAAACTGGAATTAGTATTCCTGATAAAAATAATAATACTGAAGAAAAAAAATTTTCTTGTCAAATAAATATTCTTAAACGTCAAGCACCTGATGAAAATGAAATTATGTTACCTTATAACGGAGAAGATATTCAAGCTGAAATATTTCAAACAATCATCTGTGAGAGTAATTTAAGTGATGATGATGACACGTGGGAATAATAATTTTTTTATAACATCTAAAAAATTTATAACATCTAAAAAATTTATAACATCTAAAAACTTATTCCATCTAAAAAATTTATTACATCTATAAACTTATGACATCTAAAAACTTATTACATCTAAAAATTTTATTACATATGAAAATATATTTATCGAATATTTTGGTATTTTCTATTAAGTTTTATCTTATTAAGTTTCATCATATAATGTTTTATCAAAAGATAATTTAAATTTTTTTTCACTAACTATTGATTCATCATCATCATCATCATAAATTGTTTCTTCATCATCATCATAAATTGTTTCTTCATCATCATAAATTACACTTTTTGGTATAGGATGCCCTTCCATGATAGGATACCATTCTCTTATTGGAATATCTAACTCTAAATTACATCTTTTATCTGATAATAATATAATAGAGAAAAATATTGGTCTTTGATCTCTTTTGGAAAATTTAATAACACCACCATAATCTGAATCAGTTTTAGTTTTTATTAAAGATGATAAAATTTTAAATTGATTAGATGTAAATCCTAATTTAAATTTTGTAGACCCGACACATAGTTGTCTAACAGAATCTTCAACTATACCATCATTATTATTTTCAATTGTAAGAAAATGAAATTTAGATAAATTTTTATAATTACTAATATTTTTATAATCTTTTTTACCATTTACACCTTTTTCAGATGTTACAGAATCATCATTATTATCATAAGATTCTTTAAGATCGGGCAAAGCCCTAGAACCTTCGGTTCGTTTATTATGATTATGGTCATTATTAATAGTATAAGGTGTTGTCCACATATAAATTTTCTCTTGTTGAGCTAAACCATTTATATAAGATTTTAACAAATTAATATTTAAGTTTGAATATAATCCTATATAAGTATCATCATCATATCTTTGGGGCATTTCTAATGTTTCTTGTTTATAAATTGTGTCTCTATAATAAACTTGACATAATAATTCTTCATTATGTTTTTTACTCTCTATGTGAATGTTATATTGATTTTGTTCGTCAACAAATAATCTAATTTTTTCTTTCGAAAAAGATTTTAATTTTTTAACTAATTCTTTAATATTAATATAATTAATAATTTTAGTTTCTATCCAATCAGTATTACTAATCGGCAAAACTGCTCTAATAAAACCATAAACATTATTATGACCTATTATAACCATATTTTCTTTATTTAATTCCACATAAGCTACATCATTATATTTACTAACAATCTCCATAAATTTAATAAATGGATCACCTGGAAAAATAACAATAATTGGTTTCTATAGAAGGTAAACCTTTAGTCTGTTCTCTAAATATTTCGGCTTGTAATTGAAATAAAATATTAACATCTATACATGGATTTGTAATAGTATTATTATTATTATTATCAAAACATTTATTTTCAAATCCCGTTGATCTCGTCGAATAAGAAGAACAGGATGATGCGGACGAATATAATTTTTTTAAATTTGGGGTTTCCATTTTTTATTTTTATTAGAAAAAATTTTATTTTTTTATTTTTATTAGAAAAAATTTTATTTTTTTATTTTTATTAGAAAAAATTTTATTTTTTTATTGTTAAAAAATGATGTTACCAAATGTTGGTGGAGGTGCAGATATCCCGAATAATCGTGAATTAGAAATAGAAATAGAAAATTATATCATGAAAACTGGAGACGTTTTATCTGGTCCATTGCATCTTTCTATTCTTCCGCAACAAAATACAGAGTTAACAAATAAACAATATGTTGATACACAAATCAATGATTTAAAGGAAAAATATATAAACGATGTTTTGGTTCCACTGATGAATGAATTGAAGTTGCTTAAACTTAATGACAAATCATTAAACGAAAAATTATTAAAACTTGATAAAAAGGATAGAGAGCTAGAAGCAGATATAGCAAAACTTTTTAAAAAGATTTCTGAACAATCAAAAATTTTAATATTACTTTCTATAAAGTTAAAATCTGCTGTAATTAAAAATAAACATCAGATCAAAATGTTAGAAGAACAATTAGAAGATGAAATAGAAAAACTTCCTGAAAGAATTAAAAAAAAATTTAAAGCAGTTACAAACTACATTCCAAAAAAGTGTTGATGAATTAAGTTCTAAAATTACTCAACAAATGAAAAAGATGAATAGAATAATAAATGAAGTAAACTCACTTAATGAAAAAGTTGATAAAATGAAAAATCTTAAAATCAATTTAGAAAATGAATTAAAGAAAAATTTACAAGAAAACTCTAAAGAAAATAAAGAACAGTTAGATGCTGTTAAAAGACAATTAGATGTTCTTAAAATTAAGTTAAATGCTCTTAAAACGGCATTGAAGATTAATCAGCAGAAAATGCAAGTTAATAGAAAAGAAATTAAGTACATCACACGCTGCTTGACGCAATAGATAAAGTGCAACAGGCAATTAATAAAGTTATCTCGAAGTTGTTGTCCATTCACAAACGTAAATCTTAGCGTAAATATTAACGTAAATATTAACGTAAATATTTTTTTCCCAAAAGTCAAATTTAATCCTAAAAAATGCCTATAATTTATAAACACAATCTTAAACATTTTGCATCAAATAATAAAATTGCTCATGAACCATCTCAGAAACCTGTGTACCATTATGATAGTGTAGAAACTGTCGGAACACAAAAGTTCCTAGGCACCGCAGGTGCCGTCCAAAAAGAAGGAGATGGCATCTTTTCTGGTATTGGTAGTATCGTTAACTTAATTAAAAATAATAAAGATTTGATTACATCTGCTGCAAAAGGAGCAGCTGCTATAGGTAGTACAGCTAGTGCAATATCAAATGCTGTTAAATCACAAAACGAATTAAAACAACTAGAAGCTATTCGTAAACTCAAGAATGATTCTGAAGAACTAAAAAAATTAAAAAAACTTTCAGATGAAACAAAAAACAAAATTGCTAACATAGCTGTTGGGGAAACCTTGAGGAGCGGAGCTCCGTCTGATAGTAAACATAATGAAAAAACAATTGAAGAAATAAGAGGTAATGGCGTGAGCAGCAACCTTCTGTCTAACCAGCAAAGCTGTAGCGGAGCTGGTCTAGCAAAATTCTAAAATTATATTTAGTAAAATTCTAAAATTATATTTAGTAAAATTCTAAAATTATATTTAATAAAATTTTTTTTCTATCTGTGAGAAAAACAAAAAGTCAAATTATTTCTTATAAAAATGTCTTCGCTTATCGAAAATAAATTTAGATTAGATGATCCCCCGTTCACCAGTTACAATCAAAAAAAGAGTGACTATATAAGAATTGCTATGAATCCCGGATCTTCCAGTAGAGTAAACACTGGAGGAGATTTAATCTTTGAAGTTGATAATCAGCAGAGTTATTTATATTTACCTGATTCATTTTTACACTGCGAATATTCTTTATATAGTGAGGCTAATTTTACAACACCATTACCAGATACCGATAATATTGCACTAGAGAATAATTTTTTCCCAAGTTTATTTACACAAATGCGTTTAGATGTTGCAACTCAAAATATAGAAACAATAAGTGATTCTCCAGGTGTAATTGATACAATGCTTAGATTTGTAACAATTGGAGAAAATAATAAAAAGTATGAAATCGAAGGTTGGTTTCCTGATACTAATGATGGTATAATTGTTGATGATTTAACTCACGCTGGAACAGATGCCGCAGGAATTGCGAAAGATGTAGAAAATATTGCAAAACATTTAAATAAAACAAATAATGATGCATATAAAGAAAGACGTGAATTTAACAAGAAAAGAAAACAGACAGTAAATTGGTCATTGTCTCCATTATTCGGATATTTAGATTATGACAAAATATCATATCAATTTAAATTTAAATTAATAATTCATCGTACGTCAAATAATGAATTAATCTTTTTTGGTAAGACTGGGAAAAAAGCATATTTAAAAATTGATAGACTTGAATGGTGGATTACGCATATTACTCCTAGTTTAGAGGTTGAAACAGCTATTGCAAAAAGATTAAATACTAACAAACCAATTCCAGTAAATTTTCTAAAGCGTACTGCTAGTTCAGTAACTTTTTCCGAACAAAGATTTAACTGGCCTTTTACTAGAACTGCGAATACCCCAAGATATTTATTACTAACATTTCAAAGAAATAATTCTCCAAGTTTTGATAAGAACAATAATATTTTTCAATTAATACAATTCGAAGTTTACAAGTTTCATTAAATCAAACTCGATATCCAATTGATCATTAAGATTCGATGATACCAATAATCAATTTATGGAAGGATATGATTGTTATCGAAATCTTTGTACAGAATTTGGAGTTGAACCACAATTAACTCCTGGAGATTGGAGACATTTATATCCAATTTTCTGTTTCGATTTAAGTGCACAATCTGAAGATATTATTAAAAATGGTTGTGATGTAACAATTAATATTGAAAAGAAAGATTCCACAACTTCATTGATGGCTTATGGTTTATTGCTAGAAGATGTAAAATATTCCATTGAAGTTCTTAATGGAAGATGGTTAGGATCGGCTAAAGCCAGAGGAGCTTCGCTCCGATAAGTTAATTATATTTTTTTCATAACAAGAATAGATTAAAATTTTTGTTAACTTAAAAATTCTTAACTTAAAAATTTTTTCATAACTAGAATAGATTAAAATTTTTGTTAACTTAAAAATTCTTAACTTAAAATTTTTTCATAACTAGAATAGATTTAAATTTTTGATAACTTAAAATTTTTTTATTAAAAATGTCGCAAGCGAAAAGTAATAATAATAAAACTGTTGAATTAAAATTACGTAATATTGTTGACAAAAATACCCCTAAAACTATTACGATTAACAAAAAAAAGTATTACATAAGTAAACCAATGATAGAGAATATTCAATTACAAGAAGAAAAGAATGGCGGTATTCTCCCATTAATTCCACTAATAATAGGTGGCATAGCAGCAGCAGGAAGTGTTGCAGGTGGGACAGCTGTATTGTCCAAGCAGTAAATAAAAATAAATCAGAGAAGCGCGGCACAGCAGCATTAGAAGAACGCGCGCCAAACGTCATAACAGAGCTGTTAGAGAAAGTTTGCTAGGGGAGAGGGAAATAGTAGATAATTTTATTAGTAAATTAAAATTAGTTGATGAAGGAAAACGAGTTCTTAAAAATATTCTCCACAATGTTGATGATTTAATTGAAATTAAAGAAAAACTAAAGATGGTTCTGGAATATATCTAAGTCCATAGTATGATTCGGTAATAACCTCAGGACCCTTTGGTTCTTTTCGGTAAAACAATTTTTTTTATCTTCGTAATTTTTTTTATCTTTTAAAATGAATACTAAAAATTCCGAAAAATTTAATTAAATTAAAAATTTCTAATTTAGATTTATTGAATTATCTATTAAACAAAATAAAAACTCAAAACTGTCAGCATATTGAGGTGACAAGAACCAAAGTTTCCACACCACTTCGGTGAGTGATATACAAAAAACATTAGAAAAACTTTCTTGGATTTATTGGATTAAATATTCGAAATAAAAACATCTTCCTGGTCATTCATATACTGGGCCAGGAACTCGATTAGATATAAGACTAGATGAGAATAATAATCCGAAACCAGGTGAAGAACCAATAAATAGAGTAGATGCCGCCGCTTACAGGCATGATTTAGCTTATCGAAATCATGATCTTAGTTCTCGTCATGCAGCTGATAAGAAGATGATTCAAGAATTAGATAGTATTCAGAATCCTACATTTAGAGAAAAAATTGAAAGAATGTTTGTTAAGAAAGCTTTACAAGCTAAAATATTATTCGGCAGGGTTTAAATGAAACGACGAGCTAAGCTGTCGCTGAGAGCAACGCTCGAACTAATAACTCTGGAGAGCAACGCTCGTCGAACTAATAACTCTGAGAGCAACGCTCGCACCTACGCGTTCCGAAATTCACAAGGAATATAGAAGGCCTAAATATTTATTGAAAGTAAAAGTATTTAATAAAGATGATATTTGGAGTGCTGATCTTATTCATATGCCGAATGAAAGGGACTACAAATACGCATTGACCGTTATAGATTTATATACACGATACGCTTGGGTAAAACCTTTAAAAAATAAAAGTGGTCTATCAGTTAAATATGCGTTTGAAGAAATCTTTAAAGAAAGTAATTAGAAAGCCAAAAAAATTGTTTGTTGATAAAAGGTCGGAATTTTATAACAGAAACGTTCAGCCTCTATTTGAAACTGTTTATTCAACTGAAATCGCTGGATAAGCTGTAGTGATAGAATGATTCAAACGGACGTTAAAAAATAAATTATTCAAGAAATTTACTGAGCAAAGAAATCAGAAATGGTTGAAGATATTACCAGGAATTGTAGAAGAGTACAATAATAAAGTTCATTCTGGTATTGAAGAAACTCCAAAGAATGCTTCTGACGACCCTGATCTAGTACGAAAGAAAATATTCGAGAATAATAATTTGAATGAGAGTAATCCGAATTTGCAGAAACTTAAGCCGAAATTTAAAATTGGAGATAGAGTTAGAATATTTAAATATAAGAATAAATTTGAAAAAGGCTATGTTGGCTATTGGACTAAATAAAAAATTGAAGTTTGCAAAATAAATCAAATTTATCCGATAACTTATTAAATTAAAGATTTATATAATGAGGAAATCAGAGGAAGTTTTTATAAAAATGAATTACAGGAAAACAGAGCTTTTAACCTTTAGGTGGCGCTTTAGCTAGCTTCGCTTGAGTTATAGATTGATTTAACTCTAACATAATATCTAGACAAATGGTACTCCTTTTTGTAATTTGTACAAAAAACGTTATAAACATAATTGTCCACAATAGGTACGAGTGGCCTGGTGTTTTTTTGAATTTGAAACGTATTGTATGTTCCCGTTCCAAGTAATTCTGTTACTTCATTTGTAGGGGGCAAACCGTATGAATCGAACCAATAGTTCTCAGGCTGCGGGGCGATCAAAATAATAGTTCTGCTGATGATTTTTTAACGCCTGCTGGACCAATGTACGCCTTTTTGGTTCTGTGAAATAAGGGTGTAGTGTGAAGATTGGTTACGAAATTTTACAGTTATTGATGGGAACTTTTTTCCGGGAACTGAACGGTTCCTTGTTGGCTTATTTTTTAGGGAATTGTAATTCGTCTACTCATTAGAACATGAATAATTTCTTTATTCCATAATTCGATTAGCGATTTTCTGTTTAGGTCTGAAATTCGTTGTCGTTTGTGGCTAGTTGGGTGTGTTCCATATTAATTTTCAGAAAAACGCATTTATGTTGCTCATCTTTATAATAAAAAAAAATTTCCTCTTAAGGGACCCCTAGAAAGACAGAAGGGAGGGGGTATTGATTTAAAACTGGTCTTCTAATGATGTCTTTCCTTAATACTTAGTCAGAAGGGAGGGGGTATTTGATTTAAAAACTGTTCTCTAATGTTGTCTTTCCTTACTACTTAGTCAAGAAGGGAGGGGGGTCTCGGTATATTGATTTTAAAACTGTTCTCTAATGATGTCTCTTTCTTTGTACTGATACTTTCTTTTTCTCTGTCAGAACGGGGGTATTTGATTTAAAACATTTTTATAAATGATGACTTTCCTT
>CAJQUW010000381.1:0-80947 GCA_907163375.1 Prostheceraeus crozeri | reverse complement strand
GGACGAAACAAAAAAATGTTTCATAACTTTCGAGCTCTCAGCAGCTGACATCAATTGCTTATGAGTTTTGGTATCAGCATGTTGTTTCACATGACTTCTGCATTCAGAGACTGAAAACTCCTTTCGACAAACATCACAGTAGGCATGATGAGCTGAGCGCTTAACACTATGTATCCACGGGAATTCGCTCTTCCAGAAATCGGAAAAGGAGCATATCCTTCTTTTCTTGGCTTCACTACCTTTGTACATTTTGGAAGTTGATGTCATTATATAGCACCAGTTCCGTGTATTACTAATAACAGAGGCACTCAATATGATGGATGCAGATTGCAGAGTGACGATGGAGCAAACCGAGGATGGGTGCGCGTTCGAATAGTTTGCGAAGCAGAATTTGAACGAGGAAATTGAAGTACGTAGCAGGTAACCAGGGAATTCCTATTCAATCCAAAGGGATGCCAATGAAAATTAACGATAGATTGCGCTAATATAAATAGGTACAGCGTCATCATCTCACGCCTTGCATTCGCTCACAGAAGAATATTTCCAAGAAATGTCATACACTAGTGTGTGCGCCAGTGAACGTCTGATGCATATCCTAAGCAGCGAACACGGCGGAGAATGATATAGAGTCGAATCAACCATTCTCCTGTCATTATTAAGTCTCATTTGACCTCAACAGACCCAAAGCTTACAATGATGGGTCGGTTTTTTAAAAAAAGCGGACATTTCTATTGCCCGCTAGAGAGCTCCAGAGTTCAGCGGACAGACTGGCCAAATAGCGGACTGTCCGCTGAAATAGCGGACACCTGGCAACCCTGTTTATGGCTCGTAACTTTCAACTCACACAGTTGACAATCCAATATTTTCAATGGATGCATGCAGAAGTCACCAAAACCAGAAGAAACTTGGATCATAATCTTGGCTGATAGAAGGCATCTGGAAGGCGCTATTTAAGGAAATCAAATTCTAGTTGAAAATTGGCGGTGATGTAAATACCTATGCGTCAATAGTAAGACAACCTATAATTTCGGTCACATGACAATGCTACACCTTTATAGATGCTTTGTGCTATTATCTACAGACCAACATTTTTATTGTAACTTTCTTGGTAATTTAACTTCGATTGGTTAAGATGTTTTGTTTGAATATATGAAAAATTTTATAAATACTATAATATCAATTCATCTAAATTTAACCATCTGGCCTTGAGATATTGATGTTTGCACCTTGCAATCGTGAACGTTTAATTCAACTTTCACCAACTTTTATTTCAACTTTCAGTGTATGACTCGTGACTGCTGACATACTTGATCTGACTATTTTGGAGATGAGATTGGATTTTTTGTACACAGATGCACAAAGGGATTATAGGGTTTTGGACAGTTTGAGTAATTGAGTTTAGCCATTTGCAAGTAGGCCTCCAAGCTCTAATTGGATGTCCATGCGTTGTTTTTGTTTAACGGGACATGAATAAAAAACAAAATTGTCATTCACGTATATGCATCTTAATTATTTTGATCAACCTCAGGCCTCCATGTGGCTTGTATTTGTGCGCAAACATGTATCTTCAAAAGTAATTGCACAAAAACGTCAAGCAATTACACAAGCATAGTTTTCGGTTTGAAGTTCTGGTTCAATTTTTTGGCGCACGATTTCATGTGTCCAGGTGGGATCAGTAGTTCCCAACAAAAGTATTTTGGAGTTTCTTTGACGAAGGATTCCAACCTGAAGATGGATGAGATTCAACATCATAATGTAGGCACCAAGTATTTAATGATGCTTGGAGTTCATGACTACGTGAGCAGTCCATGTATGGAAAGATCCACCACTCATAAAATTTATCACAAATCAATTTCGTCAATTTTGTGTCCGGTTAGTTGGAGTCACTAGACAAGAAATATGTAACTTTGTTCATTCTATAAGTTAGTCATTTAAAATTCAAAGTTTTGGTGCTGAGTTATACTAGAACGATCTAGACAAGATGCAAAATTCAGACTGTCGCCATTGAGTCAGGCTTTCATTACGCCTTCATTGTGCCTTCATTATGCCTTCAGCGCAATTGAGAATTCGACGAGGGTAGCCATAGTCGCCGTATGTTCAAAAGGGCAAAGAACTACCTTTTGGATGAATAGGCTTTTTGTAAGTAAATCACAATTTATATAAAAGATGCGTGAAGGGCCTTCAGAGCCCCTAACCTTCTAGCGGTCAATATTCAGAGCTATACAGCAGTCAGTGTGATTCTTAAACAGATGAGTTATGTTGACAAGTGTGCTTCAAGTCAAATGTGAGATGATTGAATTGCAAAGATAAGATGTACTGGAAACTCCTGTGCGGTCTGCGATATTTCTGTCATTTCCTGAATTTGCGATTGTTTTCATCTCCTTTCATGAGTTTTCCTAAATTTATCTATAGTGCTACATTTTTGCTTGCATTGTCATCAACAAGAGTAGTGTAGGCCTATGTCATATGCTTAGAAAATATTAAAGCTGGAAAGGATGTGTGATTATTGCCTTTGTACAAAATTATCAAGCATATTTAAATCACTGATAGATACCTATATGATGGTGAATGCAGTGAATATGTATGTGCTGTCTTAGCTGTGCTTCTTTATTTCTGATACACAACTCCGTGATAACGTCTTATCAGATGATCTGATTAGAACTCGTACTTCACAAACTACCTGTAACTCAGATGTGAATCGGCAGGATCAACTGCAAGGTTTATGGAATTGCATAATTTGCAGGTGAAGATTTGAAGCACAAGAAAAAGGAGCGGATGAATTTTGATGAATGCAGATGGCGGTCAGAAGGCCAATAGGCACAGCTTATTAACGTCCGTGAAATTTGGGATTCAGTCTAAGGCTTCTTCACCCACACTCTCCCCAGCACAATTTTAGCAATGTGAACGAAGAGAAGGAAACATGATAGTCAAGATAAGAACAGGATTGCAACACATGACGATAAGGACGAAATTGAAATACATCATCTTTGTTGTGGATACCAATGATGAAGTCCTAGTATCCTTTCAGCTTCGGGAAACAATTATCCGTGTTTTCTACGATCGAATGCTTGAGTTTCTTCACTAATTGATCAATATAGTAATAATGAAGAAACAAGCAACAAGCTTGTTGACACCAACGTATAAATTGCAGCGTCAAGCATGCAGCGTGTAGGTTGGTAGAAATAGTGAGATGGAGAGGCCTATCGATAATTGGAAACGACGCCAAGTTTCAGTGCACAAATTTTGAGTGAGGTTGCCATCAATGGTATCGAGGAACGGCGTCTGGAATTCATTCTCAAATACAGCAACGAGGCAGCTCCTGTCACAAATTGTTTTGTTCATGGGAGACAAGCTGATCGGAAGTACAAATTGCGTTTGGAAGAAGAACCGAGGCGTATAGGGGAGCAAGGAAACTAGCATTGGTGGAAAAGGAAAATGAAGAAAGAGGCCCGACAGAATGCCAGTTTGGAAAACCTTCGATCGAGGAAAATTCCGAAGAAAACAAGTTTGAGAAGAAGGTTGCGAAAAGGTCGGCGTATATACATGTGCTCCATTTGCTACGAGAAAGGGAACACACAATTTGTTAATTTAGATTTCATCAAATTTTTATGTCATCTGCTTATTTTTTTGGTGTGATGGAGAAGCATTCGAAAACGAGAAACTCTAGCTCCAAAGATTTTAAACTTTTCATGATTTAACGGGTTGTTAGAGAATTATTCCAAAGTTTTTACTTTCAGATGAAAAAAAGATGATAACTTATCATCTATATGACATAGAAAGGGACTCATTTTTTCATGACTTAACAGTTTCATATTCAAGAAATTCCTCGAGAATGTTTCTCGTGTTTTACGTATTAATTAATGCTTTGCTACCATTTCTCAATATAGCAAGTAAAAGCAATATGCATCTACGATTATGGTGACCTCCTCGATGTATTTTTGCTAACATTTGTAACTGGTCGCTGTGCGTGCCGGTTGTGTCTCCGTCCCTCTGAGTTTCCATTGTCAGTTCGTCTGATTTACCAGTGTCTCTGGGGTCTTTTCCATAGAGTTTTACATCAGAATCCTCGTCATGCTTTCCTCGATCTTGTGCTATTTGCTGATCGGAATTTTCTGTCGTATTCGGGCAATTCGGATTTATTTGAATACCGACACTTTTGTTCGGTGAGTTGCTTTCACACTGTTGTTTTCTGATCTTTGTCACCGCATCGAGTCAGCTGACTGCAAGGCGGCTGTTACACAGCTGTACACAGCAAGGGCGGATAGTTTTGACGAACTGCCTATATTATCTCACACCTAGATTTCGGTTGTATACTTGTGGCTGAATTGTCTGTCATAATATCGATGAAATACCGAAATACAATCTGTCGCGATGATCGCGTAAATCGAAGAGGCGAAGGAGTGACGGTCTATATCAGTGCTTCCCAACGGGTGTGCCGCGGCTCACTAGTGTGCCGCCTTGATTGCTGGGTGTGCCGCGAGATTTAGTGTGCTGCAAGGTGTGCCGCGAAGAAGACGGAGGAGTATTTTCCGCTGTGGATCTCACATCCAGAGAAGTTAATAGCGGCCTTTCTGAGCAGAAGTTGTAAAGAAAGGAATTGAAATTATCGAAGGCAATGTAATGATTTTTGATCTAAACGTTATGACTGAGTGGTTTATCTTAACGTCTATTATATTTGGTCTCGACGAGTCGCACCATATAAATAAATGGGTCTTGTCACTGCTAGTCTATAGATGATATTTCTAAATCTTTCATGGCATCAGCTAGTCCTCTAGCTAGGAGGAGGACAAAAAAGAAGATTGAAATACATTGAAAAGATTAGGATTAAAGTTCAAAAGTAGACTCGGATCCCTGGATCAGTATTGCCCGATTCCATCGATTCTCACTGTATATGAAAATTCAGGTCTTCCGCAACGTTTCGTCCCGATAATGCTTGGTTGTCAGATCACTAGTTTCAAAGTTGGCGGTATTCGACGCACCATGAAACTTCGCTAACGCAATCAAAAAGATACTGACTTACGTCCAATAGTCGGTTGTTTGTTTGACGAACAACGAATGTATCTATGCCTCTATCTCTGTCGCCTGATATCGTGAAGACAATAAGAATTGACCCGATGTCACCTCTACTAAGGGAAGCGAGAGAGCGGGTATCCATCACTGTGAGTCACAAACAGTGCACACTCATTGATCGAGTGATAGCTTGTTAAGTCGCATTCATTTTGCGTTCGACTTGACGTCCAAACAGTTTCGATGGATAAGTTTGTTGTTCGAAAAAGGAAGAATGACTCGATCGAACCCATTACAGACAATGCGATCGCAACTGACGTGGAGGTTAATGCCAAAAATACAGAGGAGGCGCCTGTTGCTACTGCTACCTTCCGGAAGAAGTGGAAGAAAGAGACTGGTCGGAAGTGGAACGATGATTATATCAAATTCGGATTTTGGATGCCTAAGCTGGAAGAAATGAAGGAATGCCCTCAACCTCGATGTCTTGCGTGTCCTTTTATTGCTAGTAATGAGGGAATGGTGCCTAGTAAATTAAAGAGACATCTTGTGACTTGTCATCCAAATTTGCAATTGAAAGAAAGAAGTTATTTTGAAAGTCTGGCTGACCAATATCTTAAATCCGCTACCGTGTTATCCAAAGCAACGACTACCGACGTACCACTCCTTCGAGCCTCCTTTCGAATTGCTCACTTGATTGCAGAAAAGAAAGGCGCACTAACACTAGGTGAGGACATTGTTAAGCCAGCAACGATCATCGCTGCAGAGGAACTATTCGGAAGCAAAGTCGTGAGCCGTATGAAAGAAATTCCTCTCTCCAACAATACCATTACGCGAAGAGTATCAGCGATCGCTGACGACTTAAAGGCGCAAATCTCTGACAGAGTTAAAGATAGCCCTTGGTACGGCATTCAGTTTGACGAAACCACGGACGTGACCAACCGATCTCAACTCATTTGTTATGTGCGATTCGTGGATTTTGAGGCTGGTGATATCACCGAGGATTTTTTCTTTTTACGTGACCTGGGAGGGTCCACCACAGGAGCAGCAATTGCTGAATGTGTCTCACATGAGGTTGTAAGCCGTGGTATTGCTTCAAAGAGATGTTCGAAAGTGACCACTGATGGAGCTCCTTCGATGGTTGGTGTTCGAAATGGAGCAGTGAAAAAACTTAAAGAGTACGGATTCGAAAATATTGAAGGAAGGCACTGCGATCTGCACAGAGAAAATTTGGCTGCGAAGAAAATGTCTAGCGAAAGTCACTTGCAGAAAGTCATGTTAAATGTTGTGGGCATCATAAATGAAATTAAAGCCAAGTCGAAGAAGTCAAGAATGTTTCAAGAGCTATGTGAAGAAATGGGTGAATCGTACCGAATTTTGCTGTACCATTGTGAAGTGCGATGGTTGACTCGTGGTTTGGCATTGACCAGAGTCTTCGACCTGAGGAAGTCCGTGCTTCAGTTCTTACTCAGGGAAGAAAGCAAATTTGTTTCCTTTATTAAGGACCCCGTTTGGATGTGTCATTTGGGATATCTTTCGGATATCTTCAACAAACTCAATGTCCTGAACCAAAGTCTCCAAGGCCGCGGATCAGATATAATTGAAGCTCAGGACAAGATCGAAGCTTTCCAATTGAAGATCCCGATTTGGCAGAGAAAAGCAGAGCGAGGAGATTTCTCAACTTTCCCTAACCTGGAAATTGTCTTGACAGAGTCTGTGGAAAAGGTTGACCTCATGAAAATGAAACAAACTGTTTCTGAGCACTTGACAACTCTCGGGGAAAATTTTCAGAAGTATTTTCCTATCAGATCTGATGAGGAAAAGGAAGCCCTTCGTTGGATTGTTAATCCTTTTACTGCAACTGGGCAGGATGATCATGCGATGGAGAAACTTGTTGACTTGCAATGCGACTCACGCTTGAGGGAGGCCTTCACAGAAAAGACTCGGACTCAATTTTGGGTCGGAGTTTTACAAGAGCTGCATTATAAAGAACTGAGTGATGCAGCTATACGGGAATTGGTTGCATTTCACAGCTCTTACAATTGTGAAGAAGGATTCAGCCAGGTCGTGGCTGTGAAATCGAAAAAAAGGAACTCGCTTTCTGGAACACTTCTCGGAGAAATCATCCAAGTGGCGCTGACGACATCCGTTCGACCAGACCTTACGAAACTGGAACGCACAGCGCAAGAGCAGAAATCTCACTAAATTTGAGTGATACTGACTACAGTCTAATCCCGCTATTCAAAGCAAGCATAGAATTGTTTGAGTAATATATGCAGTAGGCCTGTATGTGATTCGTAGTTTGAAATTTGTGTGTGGTTGCTTTTAGCTTCAAACTTCAAAGAAAAAACCCTTCACAATTGTATGTGTATAGCGATGTAATCTAAAAATATAGTAAATACACTTCAATGCTCATTTTGATATTCTGGGCTTTTCAAATTGTGTGCCGCGATAGCAATAAGGTTGGGAAGCACTGTGCTATAACTTCATTGCCCTGTGCAGCCCCGGGGTATTAGCGATTAGGCCTGCTGTTGCACCCTTGCATGTCGTAAGAGGCGACTAACAGAACACTAGATACTATGAAAATTGTTTATATTTGAGATGAAAATCGATACATACGTTTGACTTTTACATGCTGCTTGAAATGATAAAAGAAATTCAGTTATTTCATAAAATTGACATCGGATACTGTAAGCTTTCAGAAAGAGTCACTTCACTTTTTTGTACGATGTCTTGGGATAAAGTATCGGTTTGCTTTCGTCAAGGGTAGTAGCCCATTTTTGTGACTTGGATCTTCAATTTTGCAAGGAAACCAGAGATTCAGCATATTACGACAATACTTCAGTGGTTCTGGGCAGTCTTTTAGCATTTATCGCCATAAATCAAATGACACGATGAGCACGCTTTTGAAGTTTCTCTTTCGATGACGAGTCTCTAATGGATAGAGGTCCACAATATTCAATCAGAGATCTGACGAGAAATCGCAACTGAAGGGTCGATCATTTTTGGATAGAGATCTTCAACTTAAAGACGCCTAGCCATCAATCAAAATATCCATGTATCACACCTGTGATCAAAAGTTCATTACTACTTCCCTACGGAAGCGCAGACGTGGAGAGGTCGTTATCCATCAACATTTCTCTCGTCACACGAGAGCGCACTTTACTCGGGGAAAACGTTGTTAACGGACTCCGGGCAACCAAAGATGTTTCACTTTTGTGACCCTCAACGGAATCGCCCTGAAAAATTGCCATTTACAAGCAAAAGTAATCAATGCTGCTAGATGTGCTCATTCTGAGTGCATAAGGAGACAAGAAATTGAAAGCAAAAGAGAAGAAGAGGAAAAGGAAAGAATAGAAAAGGGAAATGCTCAACAAGCGATTTTTGGAGAAAGAAAGGGAACAAATGAAAAAGCAGAAGACTTGTCTCGTGGAGAAGGAAGAAACATTGATCAGTAAAGAGAAAAACACGAACAACGTACTTTCAGCTGCACAGGACCTTTAAATGATGGAAACAACAAATTGAGACTTGATATAGAGAAAGGCGATTTACAACATGCCACCACGGCTCAATTGATGATTGAGACAGGATAAAAAAGACAAAAGAATACACTGAGGCACTAGAAAAATTACGCCAGAAACACAGAAAGCTAGTCGACTAAAAACGCAAACTTTTAGGTAGGAATTTATGTTTGCTGGAATCGGAGAAAAAGATAAAGACTAGCAACAAAATATGAATATGATTGATGCAACGAAATCTGCCATACTACTGGACTATCTATAAGCAGTTATCTATTTTTGAAAGACTTCTTCTATCGATTGTTTTTGTAAACTGTATAGTCGAAATAGTCCACCATGGTCGAGAGGTGCATAAAGCTAGGAGTACCATACTGTGTGGAGATATAAACGGATTAAACGAAAGTGTCGACTCTGTTAACGCACTTCTTGGAACATCGTGCTTGTTTCGCAATCCAACCCGAGGAAATGCCCAGCTAGACTTTATTCTTACTGATACCGCCAAATTCTACAAAGAGGCTACTATCTTGCCGCCGCTTGGCCGTTCGGACCATTCAGTCGTATACTGTCAGACTTCCGAAACAAGACCATCCACACATGTGAGGAAGATTCAATTTCGCTCCAAATCCCCTGCAGCATGTGCTTCGTTTAATCGCGACTTGCAAGATGCGGATTTTTTGTCTCAAACTCTATCCACAAATAATCCGGATTTGGCTGCATCTCTTTTCCAGAAAGGACTATCATCCTTGTTTGACAAACACTTTCCTCTTCGGACAGTGCGCATTCGCAGCGACGACATGCCATGGGTACGACCATCGCTCAAGCTTCTCATCAACAAGAGAGAGAGAGCATATAGAGAGCGTAAAACCCTGAAGTACCTGAGACTTCGTGAATATGTGATCCAACACTCCAAGAAGCTCAGGATTGATTACATTAGCCGCGCGGTTGACACCAGGAATGCATCAAAGCTTTGGAAATCCATCCATAGAATTACAGGAAAGAATCCTAAACAGTTGCCTCCGTCAGTTGACTCTGGTCTCTTAAAGAACTATTTCTCATCAGTTTTTGTACCTCCAGACCCTGAACCACATTTGACGAACTGTGACGCTAACCCTTCACATCCGCTGTCTGTATCCTTCCAGGATACTTATAGCACAATGGCCTCGCTTCGCAAAGGCTCGGCTGGGCCTGACGAGATACCTTATTGGGTACTGAAGAACCATCGTGACCTTCTGGCTCCAGCTCTACACCATATTTGTGCTTTAAGCGTATCTGTTGGTGTCTTCCCTGAATCCTTCAAGTAAGCACACATCGTTCCAATCCCAAAATGTTCAAATCCGTCTTCGTCCGACTTCCGGCCGATAACTCTATTGCCGGTCGCATCAAAGGTGCTGGAGAAGATAGTGCTGAGGAAATTGTTCTCGTCTCTCATCCCTCAGATAGACCCCAACCAATTTGCATTCGTCCCAAGATCTGGCCAAGGATCAGCCTGTGCTTTGACTTTCATTTTCAATCACATTCTCTCTCACTTGGAGTTTCCAGGCGCTGTGAGGTTCCTCATGGTGGACTACTCAAAAGCATTTGATAAGCTTCCACATGTCACGATCCTCAATGCCCTTTCGTCCCTCCGTGCTCCAAAGGAACTTATCTCTTGGACACATTCATATCTTCAAGATCGAAAACAGGCGGTGAAAGTGAACGGAACGCTGTCAGAATGGTTTGAGGCGCCAAGTGGGGTCCCCCAAGGAGGCGTTCTATCCCCTATTCTTTTCGCCCTTTCGACCAACAGCCTGAAACCTGACCATCAGAACAGCACTTTAGTGAAATTCGCTGACGACATGTTCCTTCTACATTCCATTCGTAGTACGAGTGGCGACCATCTCTCCAAAGAACTGCAACACGTCCTCTCGTGGTCATCGGACCATGGGTTCATCTTCAACAGCGAAAAGACGAAACTGATGGACTTCAAAACGAAAAGGGCACTGCAGTTGTCTCCTCTCATGGACCCTTGCTCCAATGTCACCATCGAAACGGTTGAATCTGCCAAAGTCCTTGGCCTTCACATCGATGTTGACCTATCATGGGCGAAACACACTGACGTAGCCCTGAGCAAAGCACGAAAACGAATTTACATGCTTTATGCACTGAGACATGCCAATGCTCCCAAGAAGATCATAGGAGATGTGTATTGTTCCATGCTGCGATCGATCATCTCTTACAGTTATCCAGCATGGTGCAATATATCGAAAGGACACTTTGCTTTACTGCTGAAATTCGAGAGACGCATCCGTAGAATATTCTCCTTCGATCAGCTCAACCGAGATATCTACGAATTCTGTGAATCACAGGGACACAGACTGGCTGCGAAAGCTTTGACACCCGATCACCCGTTGAATTTCATCCATGACACTGAGGCAACCAGGCCTTCCGAGCGACTAGGCATGCGACGCCGAAGGCTGAGAGCGAAGACGGAACAGTATCGTCGGTCATTCATCCGTTTTGCCTTCCTATCTTGAGTGTGACTTGTTGGTTACTTTCCTTTACATCCTATATTTTCTGTGCACTATGTATAAGCCATTTCCGAATGTACATGAAATGCAATAAAGCGATTTATTATTATTATTATACTCATGGTAAGCAATTGGCCTTTTCAAGTATTGAATATTTTTTCTAGCATTTTACAAAGTTTGTTTTTCAAAAGTATTTTTGAAGTTTTTGTATTTTTATGATTTTATACCTACCAAGATTTTGTAATAGATTTTTAGAGGTATGTTTCGCCAAATTATAGCGAATCATTGACTCCAAAAATATCAACAATAAAGAAATAAAAAATGTGGTGGAACGGGATGGCTGTAAGGGGAAGATGGAAACATAAAAAACGCAATGCATGAAATGCAAAATATGTTACTTTTATAAATTTTGTAAAGGTTTACGTTACATTCATAGTATTTAGATATAATCTGCATGTAGATTTAAATAGCCTCACATTTTTATGATGTAGGCTTTCACGTCTTAATTAATTATGTAATATAGGTCGGTATAAGCCTAAAATTTAGCTCACATATCCTACATCACATGCTTTTGGTCAATACATAATATCCTATATTTTTTTGAAAAATTGAGTGGACACCCTGAGGTCATTACTTCTAGAAATTGAACTTGATCTGATATGCTGCTTGTACTTCCAGAATATTGTAAAGCATGAGGTATAGCACTATGTGTAAAACCAATTGGCAGTGACACGAATATACGACAGTGACTACCGCAACTATCTTACAAAATTTTTGTTTTGAATCAACATATCCTTGTACTCGTTTAGTCTTGTACTCGTTTAGTCTGCATGTGTGTTTTTGCAACCATTGCAGTCTACTTTCAAGCAGCCGCAATTTATGAGATAGCGATAGTTGGAAATCAAAATAGAGGAAAGAATCAGAACAGGCAAACGCCAGCAATTTCCCAAAGGCTCTCTCAACTTTGTATAATTTCCAATACAGCAATTACAAAATAAAGTTCCAACCCTCAAACTTGGAAAAGAAGAGACAATGATCGTGGTGTAAGTAAGCAAATAAAGCATTCAACAAATCTTGCCCAGCACATGGTTCACTGCAGGCTTGCCACTTGGTCTGTATTTACAGACTGGTCTGTAAAGTCTGTATTTGGTCTGTATTTCCTTATGATGTCTGTAATAGATTTATTATTATTTATTTTTATTATTACACTTATATTTTGCATTTGGAAAATATAACTGTGGCGTAAATCATTGACTTCCAATGTCCGAGACTTCTCTCTCTCTCTCTTTCTTGAACATCTGATATTGTTCGCAGATGTCATCTCATTCATACCAGTGAATATAGCGAGAAGTTCTTGAGATCTTTTCAGCGATTGTGCGATGCATTGAACATGAACAGAATCAAGGCAGTAGACGAATTATCATTGATTCGAGTTTAAATGAAGGATACAGTATCATTAGAGAAATTGTTTGCCGAGGGTAAACTAAATGACAGTCCGCACATTTCCCATGTCGTTGAGGTACTTCTTTTGTCGCTCCCTCATAACATGGTTGTAGAATCTGGATTCTCCAAAATGAAGACCGTTGAATCGATTTATCAGTCCAGAATGGATGCGGCAACATACGATGCTCGACGCATTATCTGTTCGCATTTTGACAGGAAAAATTTCGAAACATTTCAAGCCTCCCAAAACCTCATGAAAATGATATCCCAGGCTTCCGCTCAATACAAACTGCTTCAGAAAAAGAAGTCAACCATAGAACTTCCACAACCGCTGTCATCGTCCAAAGAACGCGTAACTGGCGTTTACAAGCGCAGGACCACTCAAACGGTTGACAAAGAACTGAGCAATATAAACGAGGAGTTGGCTGCAGCTGAGCAAGCGGTTGAAGAGATTCGTGCTAAAAAAAACTGCGCCTACAATCAGAGCGAGAGTCCGAAATGTCACATCTCGATTCAGATAGTCAAAAAATAATCGATTCTATGTTTGCTAAGTGAACGATAAATCCAATGTTAAGTCATGATATCATACAAAGAACTCGTTTTTATCTCTCAATATACTTGTATTTGTTACAATATCAAAGCTTCCTATTTTCTCAGTCAGCATTGCATGTACATTTCGTTGTTGTTTATGAACAATGAAATCAGAGTCTGTACTCTGGATACAGTTGAACAGCTTGATAGGCTCATGTGTCCCACAAATATCTCAATCTTGAGTTATTCCATTTCACATGACACTTGACACCATTTTTATACTACTAAGATGACCCATCACCAAGTCTGTATTTTTGTCTTTGCGAAGTGGCAAGCCTGGTTCACTGAAATGTACACTGCTGCAACGAACGTCCGATCGATAACATGGACACTTGTTTCTGATTGGTTGTTGAGTTGAGTGCATCCTTCCAAAGCGGGCAGAGTTTGGGTGTTAGTTCCATAAGGGAGTTTGAGCGGTTGGACTTCCATTGAATGTGCTTGGCTTGGTAGTCTTCTCTGGATGGAGGATCTGCACTCTGCAGGGTTGAGTGTGGACTCTGGACCTGAAGATCCTGAGGTGGTCCCTCTGGTGTGTAGATCATTGGAAGGTATAATATTTTTTTAATTTGAAGTCAGTTGATGGAAGATCGTCCTCGCCGAAAATGCACTTCCATAGTGAACTGTCGAACGAACGAAGGTTTTTCATCTACGTGGAATGTCGAAAGAAACTTGTATCAGAAATAGGTTCTGAGTAAGCTAAAGATCTGTGTCGATAAAGACGAACGCGGTAATGATGAAGCACCGACAACCTCCCAGAAATCGTCCAGGAAGAGATGCCACAAATGTGTAAAAGACAGAGAGGCCTCAAGAACACGTGATCGATGCAAAAGAATCGTGTGCTCCGAGCATTCATTCAAGAAAGAAATAATTACTTGCAAGGCAGACTGCATGATGTACCACATTTCTGATTAGGTATGAACTGACCAGAATCGCTACGAATGACAGAAACATCTAGAAAATTAAGGCAATTTTCCTCTTCCATCTCCATGGCAAAATTGATATTGTCATGAAGGGAGTTCAAAGAACGATAGAAAGCGCGCGCATCATTCTCAGACTTGCAAAGAACGAAAATATCGTCCACATAACAAGTATACTTCATCAGGCCACTATCAGCAGAGTAATTAGTCAATATCCTGGTCTCCAAATGACCAAGAAAGATGTTGGCTAGGATAGAGCCAAGTGGACTACCCATGGCCACGCCGTCCGTCTGCTATGATGCCGGCTCTTTGTGTACAGAAAGAAACGTATCAACTTCACCTTTCGTGGTTGCAGATTAATATTCATGTTTATTAGCTCATTCTCGCAACCGTTCTCTATGTCAGACATCGCAACTTGCCATTCCATAGTCCGGTGTGTTCCACTGAAGCGAACCGGCGAAAGGCCTCTGGACATGTCATCGCAGTCCTTTTAACTTTTGTACAGTATTTCTTTATTTTATTATTATACAGTATTTCTTTTATTATTCACTGATCGTGTGCGGTTGTGTCTCGCGCGTTTGTCTGACATACGATACTGTATATCTACCATAAGTTCCTACGAAGTGGTCCAATTTTGGTAAATTTGACATCAGGAGTTTTCCCATCAACATATCTACATTCCTATATACATCGTTTGTGTCGTTGTGCCCAATAACTCAAGTTATCCCCAATCTTCTGTTATCCATCATTGAACTGTACTTACCGGTCTCTGAATATCTGAAATGGTTGGTTCAAGAGGTGTCTTCCGGCTAGTGCGCGTCCTGTTAGTACGCGCCAGTGTTTAGATACTCAAATGTTGTCCTGTTAGTGCGCGTGTTTCTTTATAATATAAGTTCTTTGAGCATTTATTCGTAGATTTTTATCTTAAAAGCAAGAATAAAAAACAAAAGCATCAAATGCTACACTACTTTTGTGAAATGCAGATAACAGAGCACTTGCCACAAAACTCGGATGGTGAGATCTCGTTACCATCAAGCAGCCGTCGAAGATTCTTCAACTTCTCTGTTGCATTCTTGTATTTCTTCTTTTGCTTTTCTTTTGTTTCCGCACCAGCTCTCATCAATCTCAAATTCAGTTCTTGTGACTCCTGTTCTTTCTTCAGATTTTCGATAAAGACGAAAATATTTGGATGTTTGCCAAAATCTTTCTTCAGTTTGCCGTGAAAGCCTTCTAGATGATTGTTGGTTCGAATCACCAGCTTGTCGCCAAGAACGTTGTCGCACTGTGTCCATATTTCTCTCGGAAATCTCGCATCGTACTCATCAACATAGTTGGTTGTTATGTAGTCCATGAATTGAACCAACCCATCGTCGTGACTTCTATCTTGGATTGAACGGCTGGGTGATTGTGTTCTTGACTGGATTCTTCAAAGTACTCCAGCGCTTTACCAGCAACTCCTCTTGAGGAGCAGGTCTTGACTACACAACGGAATGCTATGGTGCCGTTCTTGTTGCTCTTGTCCTTGCACCAAATGTGACCGTCCTTCGCAATACATGGGTTTCCTCTGCGGCTCTTGATGACTTCCATGTCGAAACATGCGATGCACATCTGAATGCAACTTATAGGCGGCCCAAGTGAACTAAGTGAACACTCATCACGCGCAGTAACAGGACTTACATCCATTACTTATGCAATCATGCGACACAATTATAGAACAAAGACGCGCACTATCAGGACGCGCACTAACTGAACGGCGCCGTTCAAGAAGACCTAGCGAAGCATCGAAGCTAGCTATTGTATGCAAAGCGTGTAACATAGCAATCGATGGTGATCCGTTGCGTTATGGACATTGTCACGCTCTATTTCACCTACGGAAAGAATGCTCTAACATTACAGGTGCTCAATCCAAAGGTCTGGCTAGCGATAATATTTCCTATCAGTGCAATGGTTGCAAACATACCAATTTACATGACTTTGCTGAGCGATTTATTGCTATAGAAAAGGAATTGGCATTTCTTCGTCAACAGTTAAACTCAAAAATGGAGACTAACATTAATGAAGTTGTTAAGAAAGCTATCTCAGAAAATGAAGCCCGTGCCGAGAAAAAGAACAATGTTATTATTTTTGGACTAGATGAAACTTCACAGAGTGATGGGGATAGTGATGACAATGTGAATGTTACGGATGTCTTGAAGATCACAAAAACGAATCCATCTTGTGTTATGTCATCGATGCGCATTGGTAAACGTGACTTTTATAGTCGCAAATCGAGACCTGTGCAAGTTCGATTCAAATCTTTTGAAGACAAAATGCGATGCTTAAGAAATTCCAAGTCATTGAAAGATTCAGCGAATTATGGAAAGGTATTTTGAAACCAGACTTAACGCGTTCACAGCAAGAAGAAAGGAAGCAGCTTCAAGAAGAATTCAACAAAAGGAAGAGAAGTGGTGAAGACGTATTCATAAGAAATGGAATGATTCAGAGGAGGACCGGCAATTCATCAGATTGACAAAATTATGATATTGGTTTACCAGTTTTATGTTATTTTAACGCTCGGTCAATTGTTAATACAATGGACGAAGCCTCTATTCTTGCATCTGATTATTCGCCGGATATAATATGTATTACTGAGTCATGGTTGGACTCTACTATTAGTGATTCAGCTGTATTTATTCCTGGATATGTTCTGTATCGTGCTGATCGTGCTACTGGTGCCAAGGGTGGAGGACTATTATGCTTTATAAGATCTTCGTTTCGCTCTGATAAATTATTTTATCGTTCAGAGTATGGTGGCGTTGAACTCTGTGTTGTGTCTACAGCTTATCCTCGTTTTAAGTGTTTGATGGCAATAGTATATTATCCGAAAGGCCGCTCATTGAGTATTCCGATGCAGCAGAGTTTGAATGATTATGTCTGTTCTATTATTGATGGAATTCTCATGGATTTGCCTGACCATATAGTGCTCGTACTTGGAGACTTCAATCACGTCGATTCCTCAATATTCGAAATGTCATTCAGTCTACATAATGTGATTACTCAACCAACTCGATTTGAAGCCTTTTTGGATCTAATTCTCATCCCGGACAACTATGTCGATCTTTACATAGATCCTATAACTCTGCCTCCCATTGGCAATGGTGATCACAACGTGATAGTATTAAAGCCGAAGCAGATAATTTCACGGAAATCGGAATTGGTACGAGTGTTGGATTTACGTTATTCAAATATTTGCAGTGCTTTACGGTATCTCTCAACTATTGATTGGAGTATGATCATTGATGATGACCTTAACAAAAGCTGTGAACGGTTTTATATGGTGCTTAATCAGGCATTGGAATTTATTCCATGTGACTATGTAAAGGCTAGTAAAACTGACAAACCCTGGTTAACAAATGTGGTGAAACTTCTTATCAATAAGAGGTATGCTGCCTACCGTAACAAAGACTGGCCAGTGTACAAATATTACAAGCAAAAAGTCAAAAGTGCCATATTTAAAGCAAAACAGCAGTGGAGTTCATCATTTCTATCCAAGCGTGGCAAGAATATTTGGGGTGTTTACAAAATGGTGACAAGCAACAGTAGAATTGATAGAGATTGGCTTCCTAGATGTAGTCCTGATGTTCCATTGTCGGTGGTGTTACACGATTTGAATGATATGCTTTCGTCTAACTTCATTCATGATCCAATCGACTCATTTACTCCATCTTGTTCAATTTCTGAAACATTATTATTTGATGTCGAGTCAGTGGAGTTGGCCTTACGGAATGTTAACTCAAAAACCTCTCCAGGTTCTGATGCCATACCTTCTTTGTTCCAAGATTGCAGAAGTTATTTCGATACCTATGACATCCTTATTCAATATGTGCATTACCGCGGCAAATGTTCCTCATATGTGGAAGTGTGCAGACATATAGCCTGTCCCAAAAACTACTCCACCGACTCTTTCGAACATACGTCCTATATCCCTTCTTCCGGTGCCGGAACGTATTTTTGAGAGACTTTTGCTTAAAACTATTGGTTCTGAATTCACTGATCGGTTCGATAAAAAACAATTTGCCTATAGAAAAAGAAACTCAACTGTAAGTGCACTTGTTGAAATTGAGAACTTTATTTCATCGTGTCTACAGGAGAAAGGAATTGTCGGATGTCACATGCTTGCATTAGATTTGCAAAAGGGATTTGACAAAATGTCACACAACCGCCTTATTGAGAAGATGAAAAATGACAAGTTCAGTGATTTCACCATCCAATTTGTTAAAAACTATCTCTCATTTCGTTTTCAACGTGTCAAGTGGAAAGACAAGCATGGAAATTACCTGCACATCAAAAGTGGGATAGCTCAAGGTTCATGCATTGGTCCTCTGGTATTTGGATATTTTTGTGCTGACATGCCAACTTCGAATAACACAGACGCTTTGGTGGTGAAATACGCAGATGACATTTTCATTCTTGGCAAGGTTCGCGGTGGTGCCTCACATGATCCTATTGCTCGTGTGTATGCTGATATTCTGAAATGGGCTCAGGATAACAAGATGGCAATAAAAGCTGATAAAAGTCAGCAAATACTTTTTACATTGAGCGCTACGACTGACCTTAGAATGCATCACATTACTGGCATCCCTGTGAAAGACTTTATAAGAATCCTTGGCGTAATCTTTGACCGCCATTTGAATTTCCGTCAGCACATACATGAAGTTACTAAGAAAGCGTCATCTCGTATTCACATATTGAGACAGTTGAAGCCTTTCCTGCCCACTGCTGATCCCATAAAGATATATAATAATTGCATTCGAAGCATATTAGAATATTCTGCGCCACTTTTTATAAATACCAGTGTATCAAATTCAACTGTTATGACAAGAGTGCAAGATAAGGCGCATAAAGTGATTTGTGGATCTTCTGCGTGCATGTGTAATGGCTTTCTTCCTCTTGAATACCGAAGTGTTGTAATCGGCATCCGGATGTTCAAAGCGATAACACATTATTCGGATCATCCTTTGCATCATCTGGTACCCCGAAAGCTCAAATTCACGAACAAGTTCTCCATTCCCGAAACCAAAAATTCAATGCGTTCACGCTCATTCATTGTGTCAATAGTTAAATTCGTGAATAATGACTTTTAATGTTTTATGTATTCTCTTCATTCCACTTACTTTTGAACTACTGCTTGTATAATCGTGTGAAAAAGTTTCATGACAGTTTTGGCCTCACGATTGCCATTATTGAGGCTTTGATGAAAGACTAAACGCCTTCTATTCTATTGTTTAACTTGACAATACAAGAAGTAGATGAAGAATTTGTTTGTTTTGGGATTTGTGTACAAATCAATTTCAACACGCAGTACCTTCACATTTCTACAATCAAAGTTTTTGTCATTTAATTCTTACAACCCTATATCTCACAAGCGTGCAATTGTTAAGTGCCTCACAAAACGTGCCTCCGTTGTTTGTTCTGATGAAAGTTCACGTTGCGAATAGCTATTAGATGTTAAAAATAATTTGTTGTGTAACGTTATCCCGAGACTTTTGTTGATTCGAATACTTTTCGATGTCATAGCAGAATAGATGAAAATTCTGAATGTAAAAGAGTTTGTATTCCTTATGCTAGACAAGCCTCTGAGAGAGTAAGCATGAGCCGAACTACAAGAAACGTACATTTTTTAGAAGCATGGCACAAAACGTGTTGATTGTATCAGTCGTTGTGAACTTTCCGTCCCGAACATTTTTTCTGATTTTTTCAATTATTAATACTTTGCTCTAACTTATGTTCATCAAGTGTACTTTGCCTTTTGACTTTCTTACTTTTAGGCCATTGTTAATGTAGTATTGTTTTTAAAATACTATGTTTGTCCTTTAGTTCATTCATTGATGCACTTCTATGTTTGCCAGGGCTGCCACTCTTCCGGTTTTAACCAGAAATCCGGCTTTTTTTAGACTAAGATAAGTAGTGTGAAAATGTTCTGCCAGGGAACAAATAATTTGCTTTCTGAAGCATTTTAGGGGCCCTTTCGAAATGGTGAGAGGCCCTTTAAGATTATGAGGGGCCCTCTTGAGATCGTTATGAGGCCCTTATAGATTGTGAAGCGGCCCTTTTGATATCGTGAGGGGGCCCCTTTGAGATTGCGAAAGAGCCCTTTTGAGATCGAGAGGGGCCCTCTTGAGATCGTGAGGACTTTATAGTTTGTGAGGGGCCCTTTAAGATCGTGAGGGGCCCTCTAGAGACCGTGAGGTATTTCTTTTTGATTGTGAAGGTGACCTTTTGAGATCGTGAAGGAGGCTATTCAGCTCGTGAAGGGGTCCCCAATTTCAAACAACCATGAACCCTAAAGCAGGTACTTTCTAAAAATCCGCGTGACACTTGATCAGAAGATCCTTCTACCATTGCAAGTCGCTGATTCCTTCGTCAATCATGAAGAAACAGGACTCAACGCAAGCAATCAAGATTCTGAAATAAGAAATAATTTTAGGTGGCAATGCTTGACGAAAAAGTTGTACTACGTTCGTGTGGAGTTTTGATTCTCTACAAAATGCGCCTTTCAGGAGGCGTGCTAGAAAAAAAAGTATGAAAGAGAAATCTACCAAAAGTTTCGGGAGTACAAGGGAGTGACGAATGAATATGCACCTGTTGCAAAAGCGGTTAAATTACGGCTAAGACACCAACGAAAATTGAAATCTTGCAAGCAACTGCATAAGTAATAAGCATTTCCTTTCGTATTGATGCTATGTTTACTTATGCCATGGCGTCTGAGCTTTAATCAAGTAGCTGTCACAATCTTGATCAAAATTTTTTTTGGATATGCTATTGTTTTTTTCATTTCTTGTGTTTGAAATACAAGAGATGAGAGAAAGGTTTGATTTGAATAATTGCCGGAGCTACAAGCACTTGTAAAGTTTTCCAGTCGGAACTGTAAACGTTTTTGGCTTCTTAGCCGTTATCATTGCAAATTTACCCTATTGTAAGGCCTCAGCCACACTGCGAGCTTTTCCAAGCGTTTGCACGCAAAGCGTTTTGCAGCAAATATAAAGTCATCATTGCAGCAGTTGTAGACTGCCACACTGCGAGCAAAGCAAACCAGAGCGATTGATAGCTTGCCGAGATACGTTTGCTCGGGACGCTCGTGTTTGCTTTGCTTTCGGTGTGGCTTAGGCCTAAGGAATCAGTAACTCACCGCGCAAACGTGGCGGATGATGCTTTACTTTGAACCTTGTTTATGATATAATTTTCTTTCCTGTTAATTTAGAGGATATCCCACAGTGAACCCCCAACGTCACTCTCTTATCAATTCCCTATTCTCTCACTGATCATTTCAAAGTTTTTTTTAAAATGGCAATTAGCGACTCAATGATGACTTTCTGTAAGTTACTTCTAGTTCAAAAGAAAGCAGTTGTTAACATTTTGAAATAAAAACTGCAAGTGTTGATGGATCGATTTCATGTCATTATTGGACATATCATCAGGACAAAGTTACAATAATGATAAAACCATTAAATACATGCATTTTCGTTTCTATTTTAATACGTATGATCTCAATGGGTTCGCAATCTCACAGTTGTTGACACTAGTAACACTAGCAGCACCATGAAAGTTTATTTTCTACTTGCTCACCATTTGCCCGAACACAATCTAGTTCTTCGGTCAGCAGCGCAAGAGCATGTCTCTACGCAATCACTCGTCAATCTGGTGAAAACGATGAAAATTTTGTTTTCCAGTTCATCCAAATGCATAGGATTACTCCAATGCATCATTTCCTTAACGTGTTCAAGCGAAAAAAATTTCACGAGGCATAAAATGTGGTAATATCGGAAGCCATTCCATAGGCTGTCATGACGGTCAATCCATGATTTAGGAAAATGATTGTTTAAACAATTTACGATGGTAATCGGTAGTAGTGTGCTGGCACTCCATCCTGCATGAAGATGCTGCTATCCTCAGTGACATTCGGTATCACTTAATACAGTATGGAAAAGAAGTTTTTACCATTCATTCATTGTCAGTTTCTCGAAAGAAAAATGGCCCAATTGCGCATAAGGAAATGCCTTCCCACGCTTTTAGACTGCGTTGATCCGTAGAATTTGTGTGAAGATATTTGTTGTGACCAGACCGCTCTGCAGAAGCAGTCTTCCAAACATCGAACAGCTGAACAGCAATTCCCAGTGGTTTCATGAAAATCTTCACAATAAAGGCGAGATCTTGTATCGTGTGACGTCATGGCAGGATTAATAGAAAATGACAGAGCTGCACGAGAATAATACCTTTTAATTTTGAATGTAAAATTTTAATGAAATGAAGAAGTTTAACTTTGAAACAGTTGAGCTGATTATTCGTGCTGGTTTTACGTTGTGGGAGGGGGAGGAGTCTCAGTAGTACATTCTATCTAGCCTTCAAAAACAGTTATTTTGAAAATAGTAGTTCATTCTATTGCACCTGGTAAAAACTGATGATTGAAAAAGCATCAATAGCAATATTACGCCATTTATTTACTTACTGACTGAGGATTCATTAGCATCTTTATTGCAACAGACCCAACTTCTGCCAGAACACTTTCTAAACTTATCGGATTGTGGGATATCGAATGATCGTAATTTTTTTTACTTTGAGGGGCCCACGGCTGCGTATTTTAGGGGGCCCATTCCGATTTGACTTTCCGGTTTTAATTTTTGATAAGAATGGCAGCCCTGGTTCGCGCTGACGTCACACATTGCATTGATTCATCTCATGAAACTGGTCGAAAGTTGAACATTTCATTCACCTGATGATGCGCACAGGTTGTGCGTGAAATATCGTGTCCTATTAAATTCTTCGTCGATTAACCGGAATTTTTCACATATCGTGCGAAGATTGAGCAGTTTCGTCCAGGACTAAGGACACCTCATCGCTATTTTCCGCTCACATTCTCTTTCTGACGATTCTGTTTTTTTCACTATAGATATGAGATCTCTTTACATCAGTGTGTCAATAGATGAGGGCGTTCGTCGAGTAGAGTGTGCTTTCGCCCAAAATCCTGACTCCTCACGCCCAGACTCTGATGTTCTTCGACTGCTTCATCTGTCTCTTACATGCAATGACTTCACTTTTGACCATATGGTGGGTTCAACAATCTGTAGTGGCGATGGGGAAACCCTTCGGTGTCTCGTTTGCCGGAATATGTTTCAGTGAATGGGAAACATCGATTCCTGATAGCCACACTGCACCTCGCTCTGGTTACGCTATCAGGATGATGTGTTTATGATCTGGAATCATAGGATCTCGGAGTTGCATGCCTTTCGAGAAAGGATCAACGCTCTTGAACCACACATCCAGGTGGACCTCACATACTGCCGTGACCAAATAAGATATCTTGACTTGGAACTCTATCGTTATTCCAACAACTCGATCGGGTATCGGGTAGGATTCAAGGAAACCGACTGCCACCGTCTCCTGCCTCCAGATTCTCATCACGCTAGCTACGTTCATCGCGGGATCATTTATTCCCAAATTCTCCGATGGGCCACAAGGTCATCAAGCAGAGCAGACTTCGACAATGTTTGCCAAACTGCATTTCGCACTTGGCGCACTGTTGTTCTGCAAGCGTAAACTACGTTTATGCTCCTCAAAACGAATTTTGAAAGGTCTATTCGTTTGCCCAATATAACTTTTGCTACATTTGTATACAGTTACATTCGGCAAACTAATAGGCCTTTCAAAGTTCGTTTTAGGAGCATGAACGTAGTTTACGCTTGCACAACAATATTAGTGCGTCCTCCAAACTTTCGATAAATGACCACGACAGTAACCTTGACATTTTCGATTTCACAATCAATATCATTGCAAAGCATAGTTCGCCTCTTGAAAATTGTCTGGCTGACGCTCGCTACATCAGAGATGTGAGACCACAGTTGAACCGCAAAGACGAGCTGGTTGGCTGAGAGATACTCTGTCTACGGTATTATCACCGTGATATATAAACCACTCGCACTGGCTGCTTTTACTTTCTTTTTAGTGCACTGAGGCAGCGACTGCGTCGCGAAACGTTTGCCATGTAAATACTTTTAGCTATTCGATTATATCAAAGCCGTTACTAAAGGGAGTGTCGTATTTTTCTTCCTTATCCTCATTATCCTCACCATGAACACCCTCCCGTATAAGGCCATCAACTACTCCAATAAATAGGTCAGAACTACAAGAGCTGGTTTTCATAGAGTAGAGTGAGCGACACGCACGTCTAAAGTGCTTCACACCAATGTCTACTACTAATGTCTATAGTTAAGGTAATATACAGGGTGAGTAAAAAGTAACGCCCGATTTCAGCTACCTGATTTAATATGCAAATACTCTTATCTCTTATCTCTCTTATCTTTTATCGCATATCCCCGGTGAAATCATGAAATTTTTGAGTGCAAAGTAAGAAGGTCTACTTTAATAAAATTTATTTTCAGAAAGATGAAAAGATTGTCTACTAAAAGTGTTCAAACTGTTCGCCGTTGTGCTCGATACACAGTTCCAGTCGAGTAACAACACTTCGGCACACTTTCTCGCACATTTCAATACTAATTGTTCTCATCTGGTTGGTAATGACATCTCGAAGTTCAGGTAGTGTACGAGGCCTCCTTGAATAAACGAGATCTTTTAAAACTCCCCACATGAAAAAATCCATGGGAGTTAAATCAGGTGATCTGGCTGGGAATTCAATAGGGCCTCGTCGTCCTATCCATTTTCCTGTGAAGTTGTTGTCTAACCATTCACGAACACGTGTAGCATAGTGCGCTGGGGCGCCATCCTGTTGGAAGTAAAATTGTTGATCTTGCACTAAAGGATGGAATTGTTCTTTTAACATGTCCAGGTAGTTACTTCCATTCACAGCATGGTCAAAGAAGAATGGTCCGATAATTCCTCGGGAAGATATGGCTGCCCAAACAGTTACTCCTGGCAGATTTACCTCCTGATCAATCGTCATATAAGGATTGTCTGTCGCCCAATACACACAATTGTGCTTGTTGATATGGCCATTTAGTTTAAAAGTGGCCTCATCGGACCACCATATCCGGTCGAGAAGAGATTCGTCCTATCGTAAAAGGGTGAGGAAACCTTCAGCATACTGAAGGCGTCTGTCTGCATCTCCGTCGTAGAGGGCGTGAACCAATCGGGGCTTGTATGGTCGGAATCCGTTCTTTCTTAGTAAGTTCACGACACTTTTTTGACATATTCCTAACTCTAAAGATAATCTCCTAGTGGACTTCTGAGGGCTGCGTTGAAGACTTGCAAGCAGTTGATCGTGTTTTTCGTCTGAGGTGGCAGAGATGGGCCTTCCTGAACGATGCGCGTCTTCCACAGAACCAGTAAGTTCAAATTTATTGACGATGGATCTGAGGTTGCGACCTTGCACAAGAGGAATGTTAAATTCTTGACTGAGTCGTCTGCTTGCTTCGGCAGCATTTTCATTAGACAAGTAGAAAAATTTCACAGCAGCTACTCGTTGCTCTGTAGTAAGTCGCACAGCCATTATAGCAAGGCAACGAAAAGCGACAATAAAATTTCGTTCTTAACCATATCAATTTTATAGCTGAAGAGAAAGTCTGACCGAACGCTGTTCACATTGAAGAATCGATTGGAATACACACACGCGTGCTTGCACCTAGAGAGCCTAAAACTTGCACGCGCAGGGTCGATTTCCAATTCAACATTTGTCACTGACTCTCAAGTCAGATTACTGTGCAAAGATCGGGCATTACTTTTTACATTTACCTGATTTAACTCCCATGGATTTTTTCATGTGGGGAGTTTTAAAAGATCTCGTTTATTCAAGGAGGCCTCGTACACTACCTGAACTTCGAGATGTCATTACCAACCAGATGAGAACAATTAGTATTGAAATGTGCGAGAAAGTGTGCCGAAGTGTTGTTACTCGACTGGAACTGTGTATCGAGCACAACGGCGAACAGTTTGAACACTTTTAGTAGACAATCTTTTCATCTTTCTGAAAATAAATTTTATTAAAGTAGACCTTCTTACTTTGCACTCAAAAATTTCATGATTTCACCGGGGATATGCGATAAAAGATAAGAGAGATAAGAGATAAGAGTATTTGCATATTAAATCAGGTAGCTGAAATCGGGCGTTACTTTTTACTCACCCTGTATATTTTAACACACCATAAATTGCAATAGTTTTAAAATAGGGTTCATTTTGTAGAGAGAAAATCCCTTATCAACATATCAGAAATCTAGGAAAATCTAGTAAGTGGAACACATTGAACTTTCCAGTTGAAGTCACAAGTCTTTTCGAAGTATAAGGACCGGCATTGGGCCTCAATGAACACGTTTACCCTAATGAAATCGAAGATACAGATCACAGCAATCAATCAAAATGATGCGTTGCAGCTTTTTCTCACTTACTGCATTTACCCTCCACATGGCTCTCACCAATATTAGCCATGCTTTCTGAATTATGTCCTTTCCAAGCGGCTAGATTTCTCAAGCCACTAGTTCAAACAAAGTAGCATGGATTTCTATATACTCGTACTATATCGGGATGAGACACTACCGATATCTACATAAATTAGTAGTCCGATTTTTGAATTTATGCAAAAGCTTAATTGAGGATATAATAGTCACTTGCGCAACTGGTGCATGAACGTTTCTTTATATCATTCTACGAGCTTTACTTACGGTTTTGATGGATGATAGATTGTGTATTGCGCAACTGACTGGAGTTGACCATCCATTTCAATCGTTTTTAACAAACAACTTTGTATAAATCGATCGTTTATTTCAAGAAAAATACATGAGAATTTGCTTGACGACTTCTGCACCTTTCGAATACAGACTTGGACCTATATATACAGCCTATATATACAGCCTATATATCAAGATTTCCATACTCATATGTAATTTTTCATGCAAAAATTGAAGAATCATTTCAGTACAGAAAATTGAAATGGATGCCAAATTCATATCATCACGATAAAAATTCTTGCCAGCAAATGCAAAGTTTTTCGAAAACATTGTATTAGTTCTTATGGATAGGATTTTTTCGGGCTTTCTTTATGCGGATTTTCAATAAATTCCATACTTTTATGGTCATGTCCATCAGACAATTTGTTTGTTACAATCAAGCCACCGCGAGAAAATGCAGCAAATAATGCTGTTCATCTGAGTAAGTTGAAGCGCTATCGGACGAGGTCTCTTCTTGATTTGAATCAAATAACACGAAGGACTGCAGTTTTTGATTATGACTTTTCTGACTATAAATCCATCTAAGCTGTCTGTCTTCTTAAGTCCGAGTTTGTGGGTTTAGGCATGATTGAAAAAGATATCGAGAAAATCCATATTAATTGATTCTGAGCGATCAGCAGCAGCGTTCAAAGCTTTGGGACATACAGAATGCTTAGAAAGGAAATCGTTTTGCTCTTTCAGTATCAGTTACATCCTTTACAGATACCAAATTTTTTCCACATGAAGACTATCGATACCAGTTGAAACGGCACTCGAGTGAATTTGTCCGAAGAGGACATACTTAAAACCACAAAAAGAAATGAGACAAAATGAAACACTAATTACACTCGAAGGGTTTTAGTGGACTGGATCATGTCGTAAAATGACTCTCTGCTTAGGCTAAGAGATTTTGAGACCACCCAAGCTTCTAGCATGACAACAAGGAAACGTTCCAGATAATCAAGTCTACAATCCTGAATTAATTTTATAGGATCGGAATGCTCACTTCGTTTATGAAGTCTCTACATTAATTACGCCAGTAAAACAACGGAAAATTTGGAGCGCTACCAAAATGTCAATGAAGTTGTATTGCTCCAGTGCATGAATAGCTAATTCATGTAAGAAATAATGAGTTAAAAGAGCTGAACTTTTCTATATTCCATTTGAAGCCAAAGCTTTGTTGTTCAACAAAATTATGTGCCATTTTTAACTGTCTTGACTTTCGACATAGTACAGTTCCTTGATATCAGACAACTTTCCTAGAATGGAGTTGTTATAATTGAATCAACTAGAAGCAAAAGGAACAAAAAATTCACCGGATTTTAATAAGTTGTGCGAATAGATGCTCTTGATATTATGTGTTTCCAAATTCTCGAATATTTTGCAGCCAACATTTTCCTGAATCTTTCAGCGTCTTTTGGGAAACAATGACATGAAATACTATGATCTTGTTTTCTATTTGGGTTCTACAATTTGTGCTACAACCATCGACAACACATTTGAAAGTCACTTTGAGGAAGCATAATCGTGATACTTAACAATCAACTGTCTTCAAAACAGGACTACTAATGTATGTAGATATCGGTAGTGTCTCATCCCGATATACAATTATATAGAAGTCCATGAAAGTATTTCAAAAGCACTAAATGCAGGTATCAATGCACCCTACAGTTGTACGGAGTTTCCAGTCCAAGCACTATTATTTAGAATTCCATGAATGTTAAATTCGAGGATTATTGAATTGTTGCAATGTAATGCTTTAGCCTGAAGCCTGAGCAGTGACATCATCATGAGCAATCATTTATGTGAAATTATAGACTCGGTAATCGAAGAGTCAAGAATCTGGTTCGAACAAACACAGCCTGAAAACAAAAACGATGAAGAAAATACAAGGTCAAAACATGATTACAAATATGAAGAAAATGAAAATAATGAGAAAGAAATGCAAAATGTTACCGATCGAATTGAATGCAATAACAACACAGCGAAAGAGACATGTAGGGATAGCATACCACCTGATAAGATAAGCAGGGCTAAATGGGGAGACCGACAAGGTACTGAACTGCAAGAATATATACATGCGGTTTACAACGAAGTTGTAAGATGGAGAAGAAATTTATTTTGTTTGCCAAGTGGTAAATCAGGGGAAGAGTTCATTGAAGAGTTGACTTAAGTTATTACTATGTTTAATTCCAACTCAGTGTTTGAACCAATTGCTCTTACGATGGCTTCGATCATCTTTCCCCTCTTATTACAAAAGCCATCAAAAGAGTCAAAAACGAAAGATCACATAAAATATCTGGAAAAACGATTGATATTATGGAAGGCAGGAGATTTGAACGAGCTTGTGGAGGAAGGAAGAGCAATTCAAAGTCGATTTACAAAACGGAAAAAAGCATCACTCAAAGATAAAGAGAGAAGATTCAAGCAATTCATGGAACAAGGCAAAATTTCTGCAGCTACAAGATGCATTGGAAGTCAAGAAACGACTGTAGTGGACGTTACTGCAGACATTATAGATGAACTAAATATGAAGCATCCGCAACCTCAACCTGCCATGGACGGAAGTTTAATTGAAGGTCCCCTTCAAAAGAAGCTTTTTGAAAATGTCATCTTTGAAGAGAATAGCGCCACCGCCATTCAAACTGCGGCTAAGAAAGTGAATGGAGCTGCTGGTCCATCGGGAGCGGATGCTGACATGTGGAAACGATTGCTGTGCTCAAAGCAGTTTAAGAAGAAACCTTTGAATCTATGCATTGCACTTGCTGAGCTTACCAAGAAATTGTGTACAAATAAAGTTGAGCCATCATATCTTCGAGCATTTGTTGCTAGTCGCCTAATACCATTAGATAAGAAGCCTGGTGTTAGGCCAATAGGCATCGGAGAAGTTTTGCAACGAATAATAAGTAGTGCCACAATTTCGTTTCTAAAACCAGAGCTTATTTCAGCAACAGCTCCAACTCAAACATGTGCTGGTTTGAAAGGTGGCATTGAAGCTTCCATTCATGCAATGAGAAAAATGTATAATGATCCACGGACGGAAGGACTTCTTTTCATTGACGCAAGTAATGCATTCAATGCTTTAAATAGGAAAGCTGCTCTGCATAATGTTAAATTCGTCTGCCCAGAAATGTCAATCTTCGTCGGAAATGTATACAGTGCTAATGCAGAACTATTTTTAACAAACTCTGATGAAATGATTCTTTCGAAAGAAGGAACGACACAGGGAGGACCCGAATCTATGGGTTTCTACGCTGTCAGTTCCACGGTTTTGTCCAATTTCAAGCCAAATGGATGCAGTAGCCTTAAAACGATATTCTATGCTGATGACAGCGCTGGCTCAGGTACCCTTGAAGATTTACGCACATGGTGGGAAGAAATAAGGAATTATGGTCCTCTAATTGGATACTACCCGAATGCTTCAAAAACATGGCTGGTGGTAATACCTGAATACTATGATGAATCTACGAAGGTATTTTCGGACATAAATATTACGATCTAAGGACAAAAGTATCTTGGATCCTTCATTGGAAATAGCAGATCAACTAATAAATTCATACATGCTCAAGTACAAAAATGGAAACAAGATATTGATGCTTTGTCAAATATAGCCAAAACTGAACCACAGCTGGCTTACGCTGCGTATACATATGGGACATCACATCGATGGAAATTTGCTTGTCGGACAACACCAGGTATATCTGAAGGTTTGTTCGATCTAGAAAGAGACATCACAGAAAATCTGATACCATCAATCATAGGAGGAAGACAAATAACATCAACCTTGAGAGACATACTTAGTCTTCCTGCTCGTTTGGGAGGTTTGGGTATTCTCAATCCATTAGAGGAAGCAGACACTGAAATCCTGCAAAACTATCAAAATTCTATTGAAATAAATTACCAACTTTCAGAGGCAATTTTCAATCAATCAGATTACCATATTGACCAGGATGAACAGCGGAACAAAATCAACATGGTAAAGCAACAGAAAGTAAGAAAATGTGCAAGAAAAAAGGATGATCTGAAATCGAATTCATTATACAGACATTTGCTGCTGTCTTCAGAAAAGGGTGCATCCAGTTGGCTTACTTCGCTGCCTATTAAAGAATGCGGACTGAATAAACAAGAATTTGATGACGCACTCTGCATTCGTTACGACCTGACATTGAAAGATGTACCGAAGAAGTGTGGATGTGGCCAGGAATACTCCATTTCTCATTGTTTGTCATGCAAAAGTGGTGGATATGTCAGCCTACGACATAACTCCGTGAGAGACACAACTCATTAACTGCTAAGTGAAATATGCAAAGACGTACGGTCAGAACCTCCCCTCCTACCTCTATCAGGAGAAAAACTACCAAATGGATCCAATCTTCGCGACGGGGCTCGTGTTAATATCAGTTGCTTAGGATTTTGGTTGCCAATGAGCAGGGCATTCTTTGATGTAAGGGTGGTAAACCCTATGGCCCAGTCAAACAAGCAAAAGCAAATTCCACAACTATATCTACACCATGAGAATTTAAAGAAGAAGGAATACAACAATCGTATCATAGAAGTTGACCAAGGTTCCCTTTCCCCTTTGATATTTTCATGTACAGGTGGGATGGGAACAGAAGCAAAGAATTTCTATAAAAGAATGGCAGCGAAGATCAGCGCAAAGAAGGGGGAGAAGTATAGCCAAGTGATAAGATTCATAAGAACGAGATTGAGATTTGACATTTTAAGAACATGCGTTATTTCATTGAGAGGAGAGAGAAGTGGAAGCAGACATGACGAGTTAAGAACATTTCATGATTTGGATCTCGATTACCAAACATTTAGTTTTGAATGAGTCGCTCATTTAATATAGAGCAGTATTTATGTTATAATAGGATAACATTAAGTATAGGATATCAACTTTTTCTAACTTACCTTCACTTTCTATACTTACCTTGTATATAACCGATTTTTGTATCTTTGTTATTATTATTGTTTATTATTGTTTTATTCTACCTTAAACCAGGATATCGGATCCATATAAGGTTATGTCATGATATTTCAAAAGCACTTGTAGCAGGGATGTCTATGAATAATGTGATATGGAACTCGGGATACACGACTCCCAAAGCGTGGATAATTTACTGTGGCTGAAGTTTACATGACCCGCACCAGCAATATCTCACGATTTCTGTCTTGTGTATTGACTTAATTGTTCAGAATTGACTTCATTCATTTAGCAACCCCGACGGCCATGTGTTTGATTCTTGATGCTGCTATAAGTTCACTCATTCTTCCTCAGAGAGGAAGTCGCAAATAAAGGCACAATTTTTAGTTGACAGACTTTGAATGCCATCAGAATTCGACGGACCATTGAACCATTTATGTATTTTATCAAGCCTAATTTATGCTGTCTTGAATATGATGAAATGTCGTGCTATATGTCAAGAATGTCGAGATCTAACATTTTCCTGCTATACATGCCTGTCATTAGGATCTGAGTAGTAAGTTAGAAAATAATAATTTGACACCATTGATGTTGTGGTATAAAAACCGAATATTTGACAGCATCATCAATGTAACACAAGGCGTCGTTTGTTAGGATGAGGCTTGAAAATATCGTACGATATGGATCTATCATAACGTATCGTGCTACCTGTAATTGGGAGTGTGATATCTGATGGTTTGCGTTTGTTATGTACATAATGATATGCTTGTACATGATGATATTTTTGTACATAATTTGACACCATTGATGTTGTGGTACAAACACAATTAGTGGAAATCATTAACGCCATCTTCATGCGCTAAATGACACGAATGGAAATGAATGGATTTGGATATTTCCATAGACTTTTGCATGGATTTCCATAGCATTTAGAAATCCATAGCTATTGCCTAATATACTCCGTGTATTATGTACATAACAAACTGAAACCAATCATCAATGTCAACTTTGATGATCGATCATGGACACAAGCAAAGCAGCCAATTCGTTTCGGCGGTTGGCATCCGACAACCATCCGACGTCGCTCTCCTTGCTTATCTGTCGTCAGTTATTTCGTCGAAAACATTGACTACAAAAATCCTTGTGAATCTTTCTGTTACCCTTCGTGTCAATGAGTTTGACGTGGCAGCTACACGACGGACAGAACTTTATGGAGATTATAGCAGATCGCATGATGACATGAATGGTTGTCAACGTGCCTGGGATGAACTTCTGTGTCGCCTTCAACAACAAGAAAGGCTTTCAAATGCAAATACCCTGGAACGAGCTGGGCTCTTAGGTGCACAATCTGCGTATAGCGGTTCGTGGCTACACGTGATTCCAGTGTCAAATATTGGTGCAATGCTTGGATAATCGTCGACATATAACGGTCTGGGCAGATGGGCGTTTTCTAAAGCGGGTCGGGTGCATTGGCGACTGGTGCTGTTTACGGACGAAAGTCGTTTTCGCAATTTTCGTGCCGCTTGATGCATGCGTGTATGGCGACAACCACTTCAAGAGCCTTTGGATCAACATGTTCAACTCTCTGATAGGTAAGCTGTGTCCCAACACGAATGTACCGACACCCCCATTGCATCGTCGAATGGAGTTGGTGTTCTTGTATCGCTACGTCACGGCATCAATCTATACAGACCTGCTTCAAATACAAATTCTGCCATTCATGGTTCGCGAAATCAATGGAACGGATAACTGCATCTTAAAGGACGATAATACCCCTCCTCATCGCGCAGCATCGAGCTGCTGGAATTTGATGACTCCAGGCTTCATTCGGTGACTATTTTGGGAATGCCAAGGCGCTTTGGTAGCCTTTTTTAGCTCGCGCTAGCTTCACGCGCTACTATATTTTGGTTAGTTGAATAACGTCAAATTACTGGGTAAAAGCTTTTTTGCATAAGTATTTCTCTTTTACAGACCCAAAACAGGTGTGTTTTGCGTAGCATTTGGCAAACAGATGTGGAGTGGCATTATAGGCACTTACATAAACTCATATTCGTATGCCATTCAAAATTATATATTTTGTAACAAAGGGTGTTTCAGAAAGAATCTTCCGATTTCATTGGACTATGTCCATTTATTGAATTACCCCACAGCTTCGAAATAAGTTTTAAAATACCTGCTGAGATAGCGAGTGTATTTTTAATATTTTGTATTATTTTGTTATATTGTATTATTATTATCATTAGTTATATATATTTTTAATGTATAATTTGATGCATTTTTCAAATATTGATTTAATATATTTAATAATAATATATAAATTTATTTATAATTTGCATATGTATGTAGGGCATAATTAAAATCCAAGAAATGCATATTAATACAGAATAAAGAATGATTCTTTGTATGCATCAATACCAACGAAGCCTTCCAGTACAGTGGGAGATGTTTAGAAGATGACGCAGTAACTATGAAGTTTTGTTAATAATTCCATTTCGAGCGAAGTATGACCGTCACCAGGTTTTGATGTCTTTCGATAGAATAATGACAGCTGATACTACCGTGGGCGTGAATAGTTGTCAAATCGCCAACTTTCATCTGTGTCATAGATGCATATTGAAAAAGAATCTTCAGTGTGTAAGTTTCATTGTTTTTGACTGTATATCGTAAAGACATGAACTATCATTTGCTTCTACCCTGGTCTTTCCAAAATTCAATGATGATTCATGATCGCAACTCTTTCAAAGAACAGCCTTATAGTCTGACAAGCTAATTTGATAACGAAGCTTCCTAAAATTTAGTGGAATTTTCGGCCAATAGCGTATTAGGCCTACTTCCTGCGACTTTGGGATTGCACCACTGAACTGGATCGAATTATTTTCCTAATGAATCCGTCTCAACATAATATAACACGCATTGTCTGGCTTTTTGTCTTCATCCTAGATTTGCCATTCTGTCAGTATGATTTTCATAGAATAAAAAACTGTTCATTTGGAGAATGAAAACCTCAAGCAACATAAAAATTGTACAAATTCAAACATTGGTCAATTCTGACATTAAGGTAAACTTAATAAATTTGTTTAAAGCATCCATCACTAAATTTCTTGGTTATGTTTTAGCCTAACTTAGTTCAGTTATCATGAAATCCAATAATTCATCACTTCGGATTTGCAATTAGCAAGTTAGTGAAATTTCGACGGGCATTCATTAAGTTGTGTCGATGTTGTGAGATGTGAGCTAGGCCTGCTGATGATTCCTGGCAGCTATTCAGGTCTGTTCCATTTTTCAACTGAGGATGCAACTCAATATTTAATTATTCAATTTACAATTTTTTACTGGTTTGGATGCACAAATCAGCGTAAATAATAAATACGAGCGTAGGATGGTGGTTCATACTGTGAAATGGAACAACATCGATGACGCTGCATTTATAAATGCAGGCCTCCTGATATCATCATCAATTCAAATATAACGGAGATGGCGTCTGTAAGTCGCTCTTGGACCACTAGTACGAACATCATCTACCTAATTTGATATTATATTACATGCACCTAATTTAGTGATGTTACTCATAAAGTGCGGTCGAAAGGGCTAGTCAAGTCAAAAAACTTACTATGTGAGATACGGGTATTTTGTGGCCTGAGCAAGAGTTTTTTCAAATTCACCGATAACATCAATGGATGCCACGCTTTGAATCACATCAGTAAAGGTTAAATCGTTAAATCTATTTCTTGAACGTTCTTCTGCTTCGGTATCACATCTAGGCCATAAGAATCTTCAATCGGTTTTCAGGAGTATTCTTTTCTGCTTTAATTGACAAGTTGATAATAAAAATTTGCTAATTTTGCATGAATTATTTAAAAATTGATGACAGACTTTTAAACATGCAAGCACCCCGAATTCCGATGTGAGTACCAGTATTTTGTATCCTTCTTGTGTAAAGATCGTGGAAGAGATGCAGTAAAAGAGTAAGGGAGACATTCAATGGAATTTGCTGCCTTATGTGATTTTGTCATCAGAACTTGAAAAGGCTCATGACAAGTCGTCAAGCGATAATAGCGACAGACAAATTCTGAAGCGATACCATATGACTCAAATCCTTCATTCATTTTAGCAAGCAATTGAGCAATCCAGAGCCACGTCTCAGCCTATGCCATATATTTAAGCTGTTTCGAGAAATGGAGGATGATCAATAGCGAGATGAAAAAAATTAGAAGGAGGAACTTGATTTGCCAGTTAAAAGTAAGGATTTACTCCAGCGCATGTGGAGGAGCGTCCCGAAAACAGCATACAGCAGAAAAACATTACTAGCTTACAGATCACCACTTATGCATAGGTAGGCCTATCGAATAATAGAGTAGTACATTAGCAACAAATAATTGAACGTTGAAATTCTGTTCTGATAACAGCTGTTATAAATCATCAAGTATGCATAATAGAAATCCGACTTTTCGCTTTGTTTAGGTTGGTGAAGAATAGACAACAGCTGCTTGTTGATGGTAACTTCAGCCGCTCGGCAATGTGCCGATTGCCAGATCTTTAGAAGAAGCAAAGTGCTGCAATAGCTATGCATGTAGATTTTTTGCCGCAAGGCGACTTATTGTGAGTTATTTTTATCTTGATACCTTCATTTTTTTATAAAGAGAAATGAATAGTAATCGTTAATATTTCATTGATAAGCTGCCGTAACTTCCTATTGTTAACCACTGGAAGCCGCCATCGTCTGGGTAACGTTATCATGAAAACACATGTCCACGATGTTATTATCATAGTGACGGGTTTCTATGGTATGCATTCATTCTATCTTATTGCACTACTGCTACTAAATTTGTAAGTAGTCAGAATATTATGGATCAATTTTTTGACAATTTTTGAATTTCAAAATTTACCAACTTCTAGATGGAAAAGGTTACTTTCCTTAATAGGTTCGTAAAGGCAATATCAGACCCTAGAAGCCTGCACAACCCATGTGCGAGCAAACTTGACGAGAATTCAAAGCCTCGTTTTCAAATAATTCAAAGTACCATTTCCCAAGCTAGTAAAATACCCTAGCTGTTGTTTTGATTCTTTTTATGCATATATCGACAACCCTGATGCTACCACCTAGTTCTATCTACTCTGCAAAAGTTCTGAAAAATAGTCAGTTTCGAAGTTTTTTTAAATTTAGGTGTTTTTCACTAGCCTGAAAAAAATTTCTTGGTAATATTTGATCCTCCACTACTCATCGAATGCTATGCGGGATACTAGTCCTTCGTCATGTTTGAAAATGAATTCGATATTCACAACGAGACCGGAAATAAGGGTCCTGAAATGAACACTATTTTTGGACTCAGTTGTATATTTTTCCCATTTTTCATATTTCAAATGTCCCAAAATATGACCTTATAAAATAATATAATATAGTCCCAAAATATCGCTTTCATGCACTTGCATTAAATTATCAAAAGAACTGGGAGACCTTCAAATCGGGCATCCTCTCTGCGACCAAGGAAGTTTTGCCAACTTCTTGACAAGTTCGGAAGAGGCCCTTGATCAGTACTCGTACTATGAAAGTGATAGACAAACGACGGCAAGTGAGGTTATCTGGAAACCTAGGCGAATATCGTCCCCTAGACCGAGTACGAAGTGAAGGCATCAAAACATACAGAGAAAAGTACTGGCGGGATCAAGCCGGGTCACTCGAGGAAGCAGCTTGACACCGAGATTAGGGGACCCTCTTCAGAGAGCCTCGTTAGGCACGTGAACCACCCATGAGGAAAATAACCCATGTGAAAGACATAAATGATAACATTCTCACCGTCGAGTCCGATTGTCTCAACCGGTGGGCCGAACACTTTCAAGATCTTCTCAATCGCCCGCCTCGCACACCCCCGGAAGATCTTGTGAATCAAGCCGACGAAGCTCCTGTCTGCGAACGGTCAGGCCGAACGGTCCTGCGTGAGGTCCTCCCACAGTACATGTCTCTCTCAGTACATCCTTGAAACGCTTCATCGGCCTTCCACTGCGCGGCTTCGTGTCCTTAGCTATGAGTAGAACACTTGCTTCGGAAGCCTGTATTCAGTAATTCTGGCCACTTGACCTGTCCATCGCAACCGGTGCTTGACAATCTCGGCCTCAATACTATTAGTGTTGCATTCTTGCAAGACGCTGGCGTTGGTTCTCCGGCCGTTCAAGCAGTTTTATGCATGTATGCCGCCGATAGACCGTCCACGTTTCACTGCTGCACAGAAGTGTCGGAACAATTATGGCTTCGTACACAAGAACTTTCATTGAGGAAGTCAGGTCATGGTTGGTGAAAACACGCTTCTTCATTTTTCTGAAGGCTGCGGCTGCCATACTAATGCGATGGGTGATCTCTTCGTCAATTATGGTGGCTGCGGTTACTCGACTGCCCAGGTACTTGAATTTATCGACTACATTGAGCCGTACACCATTCACCACGATGTTGAGTGGGTTCACAGACGCCGAGGTCAGGGTAGCTGGGAAGCTTTGGTAGAAGACGTCGGATTTGGCTACATTCAGGGTTACTCCAAGTTTGTTGTATGCGTAGCTGAAGACGGTGGCAATCTCTTGTGGCTCTTATTCAGTGCCAGCACAAACCACTTCATCATCTGCATACTGCAGCTCGACAACTGCCCTGTGATGATGCACTGGGGTCCTGGCGCTTAGGTGGCAGAGGTTAAACACACTTCCATCAAAGCGGTAGGTGATTTCTACCCCGGTGGGCAGATGTTTCTCCACGAGCTGAAGTATGGCCGCCATGTAGATAGAGAACAGTGTCGGGGCAAGAACGCAGCACTTTTTCACCCCAGTGATGACAGGGAAGGCCATCGTTTCGCTGTTCTATTAGATGACTGTTGCTGTCATCTCTTTATGGAGCGCTCGAATAACAGATACGAGAGAGTCAGGACAGCCATGCTTTCTCAGGATTTCCCATAGGAATGGTCGCTGGATAGAATCAAACGCTTTAGTGAGATCAATGAAAGCCATGTACAGAGGTTTTCGCTGTTCCCTGGATTTTTCTTGAAGCTGTCTGAGGGTGAATATCATGTCATTAGTGCTACGCGAAGACCTAAACCGCACTGACTCTCCAGCAAGATATCCTTAATCACAGCTGATAGGCGCCTGAAGCAGACGCGAGCAACAACTTTGCCAGCGGTCGAGAGTAGAGAGATGTCTCGATAGTGTCCACATTCTGCTTTATCTCTCTTTTTGTAGATGGGAACAATCCTAGCGTTCTTCATGTCACTGGGCAAGTGTTCTTGTATCCACATGCCTACAATCAATTTGTGCAGGCTATCTCCGAGAGCCATCCAACCATACTTCAAGAGCTCTCCATGAATGTCATCCAGGCCATCAGCTTTGTTGTTCTTGAGATGATGAGATGATCCAGTGCCTGGTTTACTTCATTAAGTGTGAGTGGTGAGGCGAGGTCCGATGCTACTGCATGCTCTTCAATTTCATCCAGGATGTCAAGGTCGGGTTCAGTATGGCGGTTAAGTAGTTTGTGAAAGTACTCCTGCCATCTGTCTCGGATCGCCTGCTGATCTTTCAGGAGCACACCGTCAGCATATTTCAGTAGTGCTTATCCGCGGGTTGAGGGTCCATTTTAGTAGCCGCGAAGAATGTTCTTGTATTATTCGAGTCTGCAAGTTTTTGGAGTTCAGCAGCCTTTATTTTGTACCAGTTATCTTTAATTTCTCGGATGCGAGCTTGCACTTCTTTCTTGATCTCAATCAGTTAAGTTTTACGACTGTGAGTTCTTGAATTTTGCTGCCACGTCATAAAGGCTTTGCGCTTCTGATCTAAAAGCTCGAGAATTTCCATTTCGTTTTGTCAAACCAGTTTTGGTGGTTTCTCTTTCGGATTTCAATAGCTTCTTTACATGTCTCCAAGATGGTGGTTTTCATCTCCTCCCACATTGAGTATCTCCGCTGGAGAGATAGGTTCTGAGACATGGGTTTGTTGCAATTGTTGCGCAGGGACTGTTGGTATAGCTCCGTTGTCTCCTCTTTCTTCATCAATTCTGTGCGGAATTTGAGGCGGAACTTGAATCTTCACCGTTGCTGCCTTTCAGTACGGATACGCAGGGTACACACAACCATTCTGTTGTCGGTCTAGCAGGCATCAGACGCATGAGCCACTTTTGTGCTGAGAACTTCTTTCCTGACACGGGAACGAGTGATGGCATAATCAATAAGGTGCCAGTGCCCACATCGCGAATGGTTGTGTGCCAGTGCCCACATCGCGCCATGTTGCTTTGTGGCAGCTTTTTCGTGTTGGTGATGGTCAGGTCATGTTCAACGCATTTAGTTAGCAAAAGGAGTCCATTGGCATTCATCTTGCCCACGCCATGCTGTCCCAAATGCGACCAGGAATATCTGCCAACTAGGGCGTTGAAGTCTCCAAGGAGTATGAGTCTTTCCGTAGCTGGGATAGTGAAGATGAGTCTATCGAGAGCGTCGTAAAAGTCTTCTTTAACGTTGACGTCAGCATCGAGAGTGGCCGCGTAATCGCTAATCACAATCATGTGCTTGCAGAGTCGTAGGCGCAGCTTCATGAGGCGTTCACTGATGCAGGCCGGTAGCTCGGCTAGTGAGTCCACCAAACTAGTTCGGACAGCGACACCAACTCCATGAGTTCGCCGCTGTCCTGCTGAGAATTCCTTCCAGTAGAAAGTGCAGCCTGATTTCTCACACAAGCTGACCTTCACCGTCAAGATGCGTCTCGCTAAGCGCTGCGATGTCGACTTGTTGCCGAGCAAGCTCCAATGCTACATACGCAGAACGCCGCTCTGATCTTTCACAGTTTGCTTGGTCCAATAGCGTGCGCACATTTCAGGCCGCTAGTTTGAACAGTCTTTCTTCAGTGGCATCGTGGGTTGCCTTGACGATATTTCGGCATCGTGCTGGTCTTCGCATATTTGTCGCCGCTACCAGCATAGGCGGCGCGTCGGTTGCCCCGAACGTGGTAGCATGCTCATTGATCGGTATTGTAGTCAGCATCAATGGAAGGCTTGTACTGTAGGAGACGACATCGGTCGCACGATCCGATGTCCGCTTGGCAGAGTGGGTCAGGAGTCCGATGCAAGAAGGGGTTCAAGACGCAGGTGACTCCACACTGTTGCAAGTGAGGGATGAGCGTTTAACTAACAAGGAGCTCAACCGCCCTTTGACAGGTCTTGTTTTCAATCCTGCTGGATTAGGATTGTAGCGAACCTTTCCAATGAATGAGGATATCGTCGACGTAGCACAACCAATACATGTAAATAGGTTACTCATTGAAATAGGTTTGCAATTGACGGTGGTATCAGATCTGGTAACTAAGACAAGCAATCGACTCAGCATCAGCGTGCGCGTCGATTTGAGATTGAAACCCATTTCCTGATAAGCTACCTGAAAAGTCTATTAGTAATTATGTGTTGTTAGTCTCTGACTTTTTTTTTAAATTTGAGTAGGGAACTACTATTTTGGAGGGGGGAATTAGACATACTTTCAACGCTTGGGGAGGACTTTGAGCAAAAAGGATAAGAACCACTGGTAAATCATTGAAAATGCTGCATTAAGAATTACTTCTTATAAACATGTTTTTTTCAGCGTGTTTTAAACAAATTGTTTAAAACACTACACACCCTGGTTAATCCTTGGTTACATTCAACTATTTAGCATTATAATCAACAGTGTTAGAATAATATGTAAAGTTGCGATTTGAAGTTCAGTCTTGTAAAGTGGTAGTTTAACTTACATCATGCATTTATATTGACAAAAGTGAGTCGATGGTTCATGCATTCTTCCTATTTTGTACATACGTAGATTTACAGTTCAAGAAGCTCATAATTCAATACTTAGCATCTCACAGCATTAGTATGCCAGTAAACATTTATGAATAGAGTCTTTGTAATTGTTGTAGCCACTTACATTGATGGTGGCCTTTACATCGATTGGTTCCAGTGCCAGATAATGCAACTCGCGAAGTCAATTATTTGTGGTTTACGAGATCATGATATGGAGTCAGCAAAATAGGCAATGCGAAATCTTGCGTTGTTTCCGCAGAATCATTGTTAATCAAAATGATGATGCATCATTTCATATCATACTAGTATTAATGAATACTTTAATTATTTCACGATATTATCGCAATATCATCCTCTGAAAACGATACATTTAATAGTTATTGCATTATTTGTTAGTTTAGTATCGAGCAATTCTCATTTTTTGAAATTTCCGTTTATCCTTCGTATGATTAGCATCTTAATGAAAGCTGGCATTTCAGTCGCTATTAGTGATCGAATTTATGCATTAGATGGTAATTTCTTTCCGCAAGAAAGTGAAGAGAACTGGCTTGACAGGACAAAAATAGTAACATATTTCATCTTTTTTGTCTAGCAATCCTCAGTGTGTGCGCAGCTCGCAAACAGCTTCTCAGTCTTGATCCATTTCTCCCCTTTTCATCTTCTCACTCGCTGACTGCTAGATCAATAAGACATCTAAAAGGATTTTCTTGAAGGTGAGATTTACATATACCTTTATATATTTCGCTGTGGATCAATCGTCGTGTGATACACAAAAGTAAGAGTTTTCATTTCATTCTACTACATGACTAAAAATAGACAACCGACATTAATTATTCAATGCTATCTACAGATTGCAAGCAGTCGTAGGGGATATCATGCTAAATAAAGATTTGATAAGTATCTTTTGAAAGTCCCATGTGAATGAGATTAGACTTATCTTAATATGAATATCTTTCATCTGTTTGAGGATCGATTTTTCAGAGGACGATGAATCATTTCATTTCCTGTCAAGTAGGCCTGTACATACAAGGAGTTATCTGAATTATCTGAATTTATCTGAAGGAGTCACATGAATATGATCGTTGGTAAGTTTGACCAATTGATATCGTGATAATACTCGTGCATTCTTTTTGAATCTTGAATCAGACATTTTGAAAATAGATCTTGCATTCATGAAATAAATAAATCTGAAATCGTGATTGAGTAGGTCATCATTACTGAAATGCGTAAATTAGAGACACTTACTCCTATGAGCAATGTGGTGTTCCTATTAATGAATAACTACGACACGACATTGACCGGGACGTGTCCGCATCGACGAGTAGGCCTGCATGGCATTTGGACATATTACAAGTGTAGTAGTGTTGTTGCGGTGGACTTTAGGTTGTATGTTCATTATCCCACATAAAATTTAGGAAACAAATACTCAAAGCATACGATTTGATTGGCCATTTATCTTCATTGAAATCAGTGGGATAAAACATATTTATTTCAGGATTTTTCTATTGATGCATTGACCAGCGGTCCTAGTTTTGTGCTGAAATATCTTCTTCTAGTAGAGAGGTTTAATGAAATAACAAAATTACCAAGTATAATGTCAATCCGTGAATTTGAATGATTCTTGACATTTATTTTCGAATAATTTGTTAATCTGCTTGAGTGCGCAACACGAAAGACTGTCACTGTCTTCAAATGTAATGTATTAAAATTCATCTTTCCTCTCTTGTCCGTTGATCAGGTAATCATGAATCCTCTCCTGCCCGCTGCTTTTTTTCTTTGATCATCACACTGCATCATCTCGAAAACTTCAGAAATTCATCGCCACTTGCCAATCAATTAATGGATACTTTCAAAAAATTTCAAACGCAATTTGCAGGTATTATGGACATTGTGCGAGGTTGGCACCATTAGAATCACGTTGATTTCTTCTTTCTTTTGGTTCCAATGTTTTGATTTGCACAGTTGACATAAAAACCTCGGGTTGAGATATTCCACAGACAGTACGATATAACTATTTATAGCAGTATATTTTGAACAGTGAATTTGTCATAATGTTGAGTGATTCCATCGTTATTGTATGACATTCGGAAATCGCTTTTTGACACATTTTGCTGTCTACATCCTTTGATGTACAAGAAAAACACGTTGAATTTAGTAGAAGTGCATTGAATACCCAAACAGATTGTTTATAATGACTTATACCTACATAAACATTTTTCTATGGTGGGTCCAGGCCTAACATTACGTTAGGTTGGACCGCTAGGTGCATGACGCGCGCGTGTTGACGTTTTGATTTTGGTACTTCAACTCAAATTTTTTTCAAATTGCATGGACCGATTTTGCCTATTTTCCCGTATGCTCTTAAAACATGATAGAAATAACTGAATGGTGGCAATAACTTATTCAAAGCTTAAAAGAGCTTCAAGGACATTTCATCAAGGCCGCACATTTCAGGCCGTTCATGGCTCATAGCTGTGCTAGGGGTGAAAATTCAGTAAAAAAAAATATATATATATGAGTATTTAGCGAAGCTTGTTACTTCAATAAACCTAGGCATTGATGCTTTAATAACAAAATTTATTTTCTCGCTCCGTTAAGAATTTTGAAACATGGAATCTTTGTCAAATTTCGTTCTTGCAGCTCAAAAGAGCGATTACTGAGTTCAACATCCCGCTAGTTCTTATGCCAGTAAACAAGGATGATCACGAAATTACCTTGAAGATACATAACTGATAATTTTGACCCTGTGAAATCGTGGCATGCATGCATGTCTTATGCATGAATACGAGCATGTATTCATGTAGAGCCCTGAATCAAGCATTTCCTGATACTCAACAACATTCATGTTGTCTGTTTTCCTCAACGATCAATTAACAACTTGGTCACCTATAAATGATAACAACCCACACCTTAACCTTTATAGGATGCATATCTATCTGTCAGATGGGAAGAGAGTAGGCATATACTTCAATCTACAAGCACTTCTAATTTCCAGAACCTTTTCACTGGAAGGGTGAGCAACTTTTATCACATCTCTGAAGAAGACGTTGCAGCATTTTTCAAACGTCTGAATATGAAGTTTCGCAGAATCAGCATGGTTGCGCATGATGAGAGGGAGGAGTCAATTTCGGGCATGCCATGGAAGAAGGGATGGATAGAATCTGCGAAGACTTCGTTGAACAGTTGTTGACATCATGATTCCTCCATGCATATAGTTAAAGCGAACCTGTACCATTTAGCAGCGCACGACACAAGTTGAAACAGTATCAGAGGGCCTCGGAGAGTGCGTCGGGGTACCCGACAGTTTCGTCAACATTTATCTTGTTTCCGAGATTTGTGGTGAAGGCAGGGCTGCCGTGGACATGGGGATTTTTTGGGTATACCCATGGGCATGAGGTAGGTATGGGTGCTGAGGTCATCCTCACAGCTCCCATAGCGCTTATGTGGAGATTCTCTGGGGATTTTCATAATTTTTGACATTCACCAAAAGCAATCAGAGCTGACATTAAATCACGCAATCAAATCCGATTTTGAATTCTAACAGCTTGCCATCTTATCGGTTTAATTCCATGAAACATGTATGGTGAGTATTTTCACACGTTGCCAATAATTTTGAATGTCTCTCAAAAAGGTCTGATGAAGAAGAAGACCGTTGCAAGTCTCCTTTAATGCAGAACTGAATGGAGCATGATTGACAGGTGTTTGCTATGTTGAAAATGTTAGCTCTAACTGTATAAATTAATTATGTATGATTATATTTAATCAGGATCCATAAAGATTGTGTGATCTGATTGGGCTTATGTGATAAAAGCGATCAATGATTAACCAAATTAATTAATATAACCGAGATTTGAAACGTAGAGCGATGTAGAAAGGTAGCCAATCAACGTGCATTAGGCAGAGTTAGAAGTCGAACAAATTGAATCTTGGACTAGTGACCTCGGCGCATGCGTAGTGGATTTTCCACAGCTCATGGGTTCGGGCGGGTAGGGGTAGAGACCTCACGGGTACGAGAGCGTCACGAGTACGGGCGGGTAATGATATTTTATACTAATACGAATGTCATTAGTTAGTGTAGTGGTCATCACAATTAGCAATCGCTAGGCTACGCTTTTTGGTGTGTTTACTGGTGTTTACTAGTAGTCCTCACATTGACAGCATGATTGTGCAGTTCTAAACTAAAGTGCATGTGCGAGGCGAGTTGTGGCTTCACATTATTGACTTGTAATTAAAAGCGGTGGTGACGTAATAAAATACTCTGTGTGAAGTCAAAAAATATATCGTATTTTGCCAGATATTTCGTCTTGAACAGACTTTCTCAATGGTGGAACTGACATGATGAGACACGGAATGATCGCAGATACGAAAACTATTCACCTGGTCATCTAAGATAAGATAAGATAGATTTATTGGCACAATAGAAATCATATCAAGCACAGCTTGCAATGTAAGATTCTCATTTCTATGCCTAGTAGCAGTAGTAGTGGTAGTATACGTTGAAATAAAGCGCTGTGAGCGCGGGCCTCTCTTTCTATCTCCGCCCCTCTCCAATAGTAGCAGCCGACCAGACACTAGATGAATACTTATACACAATCATTCATCTAGTATCTGGTCCGCTGTGTTGATTGCTGCGGTGTATTTGACTTCAAGTGTCCTTACAAACAAACCGTCTTTATTAATTTGTCGCGTACATGATTGATGGACCCTAGCCGAAACGTTTGACAGCATGGAAATGTCATTATCTTGCAATAGAAAAGGAAGATTACTTGCTTCTGGGTCCTTCCTTTGATCGAAACTAAAACCTCTGAGCACTCCTTTAACTTGAGCATTTTCCTAGAATCAAATGAAGCTAAGGTGAAATAGCATCATTACGAAAGGTGCATTCACAAACTTAAGAATAACACAGACAATTCATGATAGCAATTCGAATCGACTATTAGTAGCAGAAGATGGGTGATGAAATGCGGCTAAATTTATCATTAGTAGCAAGTGACGAAGTGTGTTTGAAAAAGAAATTTTATTTTAAATGCTTACTTTAATTCAACATAACTCAGCTGGAGGTATGCATAAAATAGTTCATGGTTTTTAGTGCATGTGAGCATAATCGTGCTAATCCCTGGCATGGATTAACCGAGAATAATTTCAAAACATTTTGTGATAATTTGTAATGGCCCTTGATGTTGAACGACTGTGAGAGGAGCCGAAGATGCTCAACTTCGAGAAGTTTTACTGCACCTGAGTTTTTTTGAACGAGCATGCTATTTGGGTTATTCGACAATTACATCAGGTTATCATTCACAAAGCTCCTGAACCACAAGCAGACCCGGTTTTAGAATCCAGACTACTGCCTATCATGGTTATCTTACGCACCCTTTGATAGCGTTGATGACATTTGAGTTCTCACTGCTATGATATATGTTAATTGACATAGCTTTGCACACTAAATTGTTTATTTTTCTAAGACAGTTTCTTCCGATTTTCAGATATCTTGCTGAAATTATGGAGCCGTCGAGACCTATAATGCTTACATTTGATTCAAATATATTCCGTTCAAAACCAAACTTTGTAGATCAAAAGCTGCTGCTTGAGCAAATACACCAACGTCAGCAATTGGAGTTATCACGTCAGCAAGAGCTAGAGAAAGTGTTGTTGAACCAACAGTCGGTAATGTTTGGAACGACTTTTGAATCATCTAACAATGTACCCCAGACTACCTTTAGTACGGATAATGAGAGATCGACCAGCGAGAGCCCTCGAACAGACCATGAAGGCACAGAATCAGACTTAGAGAGTCGTCTTTCTTCTTCATCTGTCAAACAAAAATTGAAAGAATGCTTGTTGACTAGAAGACATCAGCAGATAACCAATAATGCTGCTAGTTCTCAACCAGGATTACAATGGTCTTCACAAGAGGCAAATAGCCATTCCACCATAAAAAGCCGTCCTTTGCCCGCGCATGTCATAAATGATTTTCCTATTCGAAAAACATCTTCGGAACCGAATCTGAAAGTGAAGTCAGCTTTGAAGCAGAAAGTTATTGAAAGACGTAGTAGTCCAATGCTTAAACGTCAGCTTCACAAGACTATGATGACAATTAGTAGCTCTCAAAGCAACAGCTTAATGAGCAGTCCTAATTCAAGCACCGAAGAACCCCAGACCCCTGAAGGCGTGACATTTAACAGTATCAATTTCGTACCTGCTCAGCCTTTCAGCTTACTTCCAGACGATCTCAAGGCCCATACAAGCCTGCCAAATCTGAATAATTGTCGAGCAACTACTAACCAATCGATGGAGAAGGACACGGATGAAGATCTAAAGCCGCCCGAATGTCGACGACCTTTGCAGCATCGTCTCAACAGAACCAATTCTTCTCCACTTCTACGTGACAGCAGTGCAGGGGCAAGTTCTTTACAGTTAGCTGTGCAAGAACAGAAATTACTACTTAAGCAACAACTTCGTCAAAAGTTGCTTATTAAGAATTTGGGAAATCTTGATGCGGCCGATAAGCTGTCTGGGCCGACAAGCGGCATTCCTTATGTAAATTTACCACCTAGTTTGGAGCGGACAGCGTCTAGTCCAATCATGAAATTACCCTCTCCTATAAAAGAAGAACGAAGTCATGAATTTTCATTTACAACTGCTCTGGTCTACGATCCGTGCATGCTGTCCCATCAGTGTCTTTGTGGAATAAATGAAAATCATCCAGAAAATCCCTCTCGACTTGCTGCTGTATGGCAGCGTCTGCAGGATAGTAAATTGGTGTCTCGTTGTGAAAAAGTGCGATCAAGAAAGGCAACCCTTCAGGTGAGTGAATCAATTTTTGACGGGGAATCAATAGTTGTCATAAAAGCACATCAACAATAAAGAAACAGCTTTCAACATTAAAAAACATTTGATGAGTCTGAATGATCTTGATGCTTTTATCCAATTATAGCAATAAATAGACATACACGTATGTGATCAAAATCCAAATTTATGTAGAAATGGAGAAAAACGATCAATGTTTCTGGAGATCATCTGTGTGTCGTGGAAAAAGATAATTTCATCAGATACTACTGTAATATTGACAGACTTTCAGTCTCCGAGCTTTATCGATGCACAGTGGCACAGGTAAGAGACATGAAGTTAAATACTAATTTACTAATGAAAATTGCAATGGTCTGCGCTTCGCACAGTAAAATCAAATGTCAGCATTGAAATGCAGACAGATTGCAAATTTTTTCGTCACAACTGGAATATAGCTGGATAATGAAGTCAGAAGGCACAATAAGTTGATTAAATATCGTAACTAATGCAATGGAAAAAGTTGATCACTAAATAGATGAATGAATAACAAATATGTAACAATAAATGGATATTGTTATGAATGAAGAGAGGATGTAAATCAATATACCTTGTAAAATAACAAATGAATATTCCAATGAACAAATAGTTTAATGAACAAAAAAAGGTTAGATAATTAGTCATAGAGATAAACATGTGCTAACTTTGCGTTAATGAACTTAACTTCTGGTGAAATTATTTTCTTTATCGCGACCTGTGTATAATATTTGCAAGACAAATCTGATTTTGTAATGCGAAAAGGCCAAAGAGCTGCATTGTCTTATTATTCATATTGCAGAAATAGACTTATTTCATGAACACATCAAAGAAATCAGTTGTGATCTTACTCTTTTTTTCGGCAAGTGCTGTCTTGTTTTATTTCGAACCCACAAGCAAAGATCAGCATATTGTATTGACGTTTTGAAAATACATACATAACTCATTGTTGAACCTGTCAAAGAAGAGATGACTTTGATCAAAGATTTTGATAATTTTGGATAGTAAGCTTGACGTATTTGCATGTTAAGAAATGCCTGTAGGGGAATGTCACCATTGCGGAGATGATCTTCGGATTTTTGTGTCCAATTTATTGCATTTTTGGCGGATTCAGAAAGCGATCTGACTATCTAAGCGAGTTAACAGGGTATGTAGTCTATAAGTGTCACTGATTGCTCGAAAAATGCACCTACAAGATAACTATTATCTACGAGTATCTTCAACTATTTAATAAATTCTCACAGAACTGGGTCAGTGCATGTTACTCTTCATACTCCATTCTCAACCATCAAATTAGAAACCTAATATCCGAAGCAGGAGTTCTGTAAGGTGACCCGTAAGGACTTCTTTTTCTGTGGGTCCGAGAAAATCAATGAACGAAATTTCGGGCTCAATACAGCTGATAGCATTTATTACACACAGGATGCAGACGACGGTATTACTTGCGGACAGAAATATGTAAAATTGGACAGAGTGATGTGAGAGGACAGAAATTTGTGCTAAAGTTTTACTGCATTACGATCCGCTACATCCAGTTCTGGATTGGAAATTAATTTATCCAGGTGTGAAGCATGCGGTCAAGCTAATCGCTGTGAGTCATGACTTTCAGAAGTTTGATCATAAGGAGAAAATTGATAAAAATTTGAAAGTTCTAGGTTCACCGCATCATAATTTCTGTAGTGAATTCGAAATGATATGAGCAAAGCAAATGAACTTCTCCGTGCTCTTTCGGGTTTGCATAACCCAAGATTGCTTTAGGTATTCTTCATCGGTGCAGGGGTTTTTGCTGACTGATCCATATTGCCAGAACGACTCTTGTAGATTACATCTGTCTGTCATTGTGGATATTTGACTATGATATGCGGCAAGGATCGGCAATGATAAAATGATATTATTTTATCTTTGAAAAGTGATACAAAATGATATCATCAAAAATTTTTGTTCCATTATATTTTCTAATCATAGATTCTTTGCATTTTGTATTGAAGCAAATTTAGTCTCTTTCGTTTGTTCTAACCATGTCCTTCCGCACTGGTTGATTCATGTAGCGAAAAGCAATAGGCTATTGTCTGTCAGTCTGTCTATCACACAAATTGTCAAACAACTCATTAATAACAATGTCTTAATGTTTTTGAAGTCTTGACTGTAATCTAAATATTTTTAGCCTATTTTCGTACTTTAAATACTGTTGGCCCAACCAACTGCGTATTGTAGGCGTATTTGTACTTCGAGTGTATAAAGCTTAAATCAAAACTTGCGATGTCTAATGTATAGGCCATAGGCTCTACCTAACTTTTGATATTCAGGAACTTTTGTGTAACTAAGCTGCTTTCTTCGGTCTTCCATTATTTGGAGTATATCGATGCTGCATGCAATCTAATTTTAATTTTATATCTAAGAGCAGTAAAAGTAGCATGAAAATCGAAAAATTCGTATGACTAGATCTATTTACGGTGTAGGCCAACTTACATTTCACTAAAAAATGGTATATTTTCACTACAAAAAATAAAATGATATCATTCTATAAAATTCGAAAAAGGATATCATCTTATATCATTTTAAAAATAAAATGATATCATTGCCGATCATAGATATGCGGAGATCTCTAGAAGAATGTAATTCCGTGGAATTTGCTGAGAACGGGTCCGATTGTCATTTTCAAATGAAAGCGTTTGCATCTCATCATTCAAGGCGCTCATCATTCCTAAATATTAATTTCGATTCATCAGAAAAAGAAACTCGTGATTTTGACAATGTATTCGCTTCAGCAGTCATGAATCGACGTGAGATTAGGATTTTCAAATGTCTGGGTTTATTATCTTTTCTAGACTTACTGAAAAATGAAGCAAGTTTTCAAAAATTACAAATTTGCAAATTAGTAGTTATGTGGAAAATAAAGCGCCGGCCCAAAGGTCGATGCATGTCGCTCTCCTGTTCAAGTATGCAAATCAATCCCAAAGAGGTCCAGATGATCTAAATGACGGTAAGACACCAGTTCTGCCACCAAATATATTTCGGTCGGTAAGACCTTCGTCAATGGTGCTACAGACATCAGTGCAGTAGTAGCAACGTTTATTTCAGATAATGAAAATCACAATGTGCACGTTATGTAATCATAAAATATACATGGTGGAACGCATATGAGGTCAGACGATGCAATAAAATAAATCGATCACATTTAAAACAAAAGCATTATAAGTAAAAAAAAGATTTCACACCACACTGCTTCGACACTGGCTCCTAACAGTCATACTGTGCGGTGCTCTTTAGCATTTGTGTGACAGGCAGTTAGTCATGTACATATTTATAAAGAGGATGAAATGAGTTGTATTCTGCAGACGCTAACAATCACAAACCTGAAGTTTCCATCTTCACGGATATCAAAGGAAGATGTTCACACATGCAATTAGAGCCGCATATAGATCTATGTCCTCTTTTTTGAAAATGTTCCAGCTTGCTCAACAATGTTAGAGGCAAATTACCATACGCAGGAGATGTATATAAAATATACTGCGTAATCAGAGAACGATAAATGCGAATAAGTTTATTAATTGACACGAAGGGTTTCAAACACTTTATTATATACAATGTACGAGATGCAACTTTTCATGTCATCGGCAAATTTGAGACACAACGTATTATGAATTGGAAAACAAGCTAAACTCATGAAAGCAGCAAAAATAACTGGCCCAAAAACGGAGCCTTGTGGAACGCCGGAATGTGCATGAACAGCAGGACTGAAACCATCCTAAACTTTCACTCAAAATGATCTATCATGCAAATAAAACCGTAGCCAATACAAAAGCCATAGGGTAAATCACATGTTCTCAAGTGATTGATCAAACGATTATGGTGCAATTTGTCGGATGCTCTGGATAAATCCAAGGAGATGATGTTCATAGAATTATTAAAGAAGTCATAGAATTCAATTGATTATCCAAAAATCCAAAGCTCTAGCTTTTCGCATCTTCACTTGCCATCGAAACAACCGCTGCACACCTCCCATCAATTCAAATCCTCTAGCTGCAAATCCCTCACCAACCAAAATACGAAAACTAGTCAGCACTTTTTCGCTATTGAGCAGATAGGAAAAAATAGAAACTTGAGTTCTCTGCATCATTCCTCACCAGCATTATTATCATTATGTAGGTTTATTTCCAAAAGAAATGAAAATAGAGAAGGACAAAGATAAATCAGACACAGAGATGAAGTTAATGAAATATGCATTGCACATGCTTCACAGTCATGTCGGCCCACCGGTGAAAATACGCAATTAAACATGTCCATGGAATGAACGAGTTTAGACGTCTAGATGTTGGACAAGAAGGCATGTGAAAGTGGTTGCTTCTTGGTAGACGCTCCGGAACCAGATGATGTAAAGGATGAGATTCATTTTCATGTTTAAATAATAATTTGAGTGCCAAATTCTGTTGACTCAAAGCAGCATCATTGCCAGCTATTGAAACCATTTCACAAATGCGTACTGCTCAATAGCACAAAACTTCAGCCATGGCTACTTTTTTGTATTTTCAGTTGCTAAGGGAATAGCTTTTTGAGGATTTGAATTGATTTGGAACAGTCCTTTCGATTGCTACAGTAGTGAAACAGATGATGTTAGCAAAGATATGGAAAACTTAAAGACTTAGTTTGGCCTTCTTGGATGATTGGTTGATTTCTGTGACTTCTTTGGGTGAATCTGTAATTTTTGAAAATTTGCTTCATTTTTGGCTCCGTTTAGAAAAGATAGTGATTCAGACGACGATTGAAAATCCTCATCTCGCGACGATTCATGACTACAGATAGAACAAACTGCATGACTTTCTCTTATATGTTTTGCTGCCAGAGCTAGAAACCTTTTGTAACGCCCATTGTCAAAGAAAAGTATTGCATCATATTAATTTAAGGCATTAAAACATAAAGTTGGTGTGCTAAAACGACATTGGTAATAGAACCAAACCTCCTGTCTCTATTGCTAATGACGAGTTAACTAGCACTTGGCTTAATCATGTCTGATTGCAGGTTAATTCTATCTGCTCAGTAATTTAACGACTTGATAGTGTGTGTGTTTCGAGACCACAGGGATGCTCGAGCCTCATTACCAAATGTTAGGCATCTTCAAGCGCTTTCTCAGGTCACGACAATCAGAATTAGCCAATACATCGAATGACTCACCGAAAGATGTTCAGGATTCGATGAAAGAATGAAATTCATTTGCATGTTCATGTATTGTACCAATAGATCCCGCATGCCATTAATGAAATATTTCGTGCATGTGAATATTATTATCGCCATGTTTCAATGCACTATATGTGCGACAGCGTGTTAGCCCATACACTGCATAGGCTATGCGCACGCTGTCAAGATATCAATCTTATAATCTAATATATGAATTCCCTACATGCACCGGTATGTACAATGTACACTGCATGTATAGGTGTACATCTGTGCATGCATTAGCTATGTCTACAGATACAATTTTGTTCATCCTACTGTATATCCATACCACACAGTACACACATTGGACAGCAAAAACCGTTTGTTATCAAGTATGTTGCCTCCAAAGCTTTTTCACAGTATGTAGGCCTGCCAGTCCTTCATTTTTCGTACTTACTTTTCATAAACTATGACCCTACAGATCAGTTTGTAAATGCAAATACTATATATCAAATTATATTTGAAGACATGTTATTGGACTTTGTAGGTTGATCTGCGCATTATAAGTGTACCCAATTGAACACCAAAATTAGCATCCCAAATTGACATTACCCGAAAATGCGCATGTTTTCAGTGCAAGTTATATATGACTATCGTAACACCAACACCAATAAAAAACCTCGTGTATGTGCATAGCTAAGCATGCACATAACCATAAGAAATTTGTATGACAATCAGCTAAGAAGATGTTGCAGTTATTGATGCATCGACGAGTCAAATCGTCATTGGCAATGGATGCGAAACGCCTTTTTTACGAGGTAACTCGTTATTGGCTGGCGAACGTGCCATCATCGATTGCCGTGCAAGCAATTGTAGGTAGGAAACGAAGAACGCTGATGTGGCTATTTTTGAGGCATTACTTCATTCGGTAACATGCATTGTTTAGACATCGTTTAGATATTCGTCATGCAAAGTTACGATAAATTAAAGTAACTGCTAACAAAATCATGGTTTCCTGGACGTATGTTAATAGAAATTCAATCTTATCAAATATTTTCAGCTGTTGCATAATTCATGATGCTTAGCATACTAATAGGTTGTACATGCTGTTCGTCGTGTATGAGCTTATATGAAATGAACGTAAGGTGAACACATTATCAATTTGCATTCACAGTTGCTCAAGTAGCTCATTATCGAACACATAAATGTCAGTATTACATTAGTCATTTGAAATTCGTAAATTGGCTTTTGTCGTAAACTAACTATCGACTATCTCTATTCCCTGTGTCTATCTATGACCCCCCTGAACTTCACGGTTTTTTACTTATGTAATTTTCTTTGTGTTTCAGGAACTTCAGCGATGTCATACGGAAACTTTCACTGTTATTTATGGAACAAGTGCAATCAATCGGGATAAAATTAACCCACGCCTTTTGAACAGTATCAAATTCTGTCGCTTGCCCTGCCAAGGTGTTGGTATTGATTCCGACACCATTTGGAATGAGACTCATACGGCTAGTGCTGCACGAGTGGCGACTGGTTCAGTCATTGCACTAGCTTCTAAAATTGCACAGAAAGAAGTACGCAATGGCTTTGCTCTTGTGCGACCCCCAGGCCATCACGCAGAAATGCAACAAGCCATGGGATTCTGTTACTTCAACTCAATTGCCGTGGCTACCCGCTCTATTATGCAAGTATATCCTGACATGCAACGTGTTTTGATAGTCGATTGGGATGTGCATCATGGGAATGGCCTTCAGCAGATTTTTTACGAGGAATCGTCCGTCCTCTATATTTCTCTACATCGCTACGATAACGGACGATTCTTCCCGGGAACCGGAGCGATCAAAGAAGTTGGGAGTGATGGTGGACAGGGCTATAACGTAAACATGGCATGGTCTTGTCCAGAAACACAAGCATCAGTGATGGGAGATGCTGAATATTTGGCAGCATTCCGGTCCGTTGTGATGCCGCTGGCAAGGCAATTCGATCCAGGCATCATCTTTGTTGCAGCAGGTTTTGATGGTACTCCTAATCATCCACAATCTTTGGGTGGATATCAGCTTAGTCCAGCTATCTTTGCGTGGATGACAGAACAGATGATGAGTTTAGCTGAAGGTCGAGTTGTATTAGTGTTGGAAGGTGGTTATGATCTTTCTTCCCTTTGTGATTCTGTTGAAGCATGTGTTAGAGCTTTGATGAACGATGATGAAAAGCCTTTGATTTCAACAGAGGTATTACATCGACGACCAAACGTGAACGCTGTCAAGTCTATCAAATCAGTGCTGAGGGAGCATAGTAAATATTGGGAATGTCTTCTACAAGTGAATGTCAAAGATATTGAATGTTCACATTTTGAAGCTCTACATCCTAGCGAATCCATTACAACAGTAGAGATGGCAGAATTGTCAGCTGAAACGGAGAAAATGGAAATTGTAGATTAGAGCCGCACTGAAAATTGTCTCTTTTATTGCATAATGTACTTAGTCTTGTACATAGTAAAGAAATCATAGAATTTGCGACGTGTCGTCGGCTTTGGAAAAATAACTAATATGCAGAACTGATTAGTTCTCAACTCCAAAGTATTTTTGTTTAATGACTTGCAATACAATTTGTTGTCAACTCAGGTCTCGTAAATCGTGTGATTTGGTAATCGTCGTACGCTTGTACGAAATGTGGCATAATCTTTCATGTGTTTGTACTAGTATTTTGCATCATTATCCATACTTCATTATCTCATCCTTTTTAGTTGACGAAAACTTATAGATATGAACACCATTACTGTTGATGCAAAGCTTTGGCGTCTTCTAGACTGGAAAATGTTTCTAGAACACAGTTCATCTGTATGACGGCTGTGATTTATAAATTCCGCGTCCTTTCAGATGAATATGTTGTTAGAAACTCTTCCATAAGTGATTCCTTATTTTTACTTATCATGTTACATTTTGTATCATTTTCAAAATATTCGTGATTCAGGTACCAAAAGATGAAATAAACCATGTTCAGTCACAAATGAAGATGTATGTTATGAACGGTTTTTGATATCTGGTCGTTATTGCTATTAGGCCTATTAAGTATCGGTGGCTCTGCGATTCCCAATTAGGTTAAGCCTATCAACTGATGTTTGAATAATTAACTGCAAAATTTACAATAGTTATGTGCATTATGTCATTCAAAGGAAAGTCTTTAATATGCCTTCATAATTGGCTTTTTGCTTTGACAAAAACGCTACGTTTGGGAATCATTCAAATGAATAGCACGATGGCAATTTGCAGTGAATGTAGCAGTTAATGAATTAGCACTATAGTCATGCTAGTTTATATGCTTTACGTTGTCTTTGTGCCATTGCCTACCGTGAAAGTCAGTCAGTAGTAATCGTCATCTAGAATTTATAGAAGTAAAATGCATAACAATAATTTCTGTTTACGCCATTGAAAATCATTGGTTGAGAGCATGAATGCAACAGAGCGGAGCTATCAGTAATATTTTGTCGAGTTACTTTCATGTAATCTATGAACATCCTTCATGAAAGGATCACACTCACATGTACAAATATGGTTTGAGGAATCTATGTACTTCTGTGAGATCACATTAAAATCCTGTTATTTCCATTGCCCCTTCAGCCTCTGTCGGCTGACTTGTCGATCATGACAGAAATACCTAAAGCGCCAATTGATTTGTTAATTAAGTCGACTGAGAAATTTCATATTTTATTATTTGTTTTGATCGATATTGTATTCCAAGTATTTTTCTCTTATCATTTTGCCATATTTTTACTTATGTTATGGTGTGATGAGAGACTATTGAATGTTGATTATTATGTGACATGTGTGCTTGAACAATTGTTTTATAAATGTATTCAGTAATACGACATTACTATCTGAAAGATTTTCAATCTCTCAAAGTGATTGTAACTAACTAATGTCAGCCCATATTTAGTGTGATCAGATTGCAGGGAATTTGATTTTAAGCTAATTCCTTATCGTAAAAAGACTGAAACAGTCTACAATCATGCAATTTTGATTTTTGTTTACCTTGAAAAAAAATAAGGAAACTACGCGAAAGTTTTGAAAATTAGTGATCCATGTGCATTTCAGATATTCCTATGAAGTTCTTTGCATGTGTAGGATTACATCAAAATATCTTTGGAGTCCGTAAAATACACTACACTAATTCCAATATTAATTTATAATCTGTGTTGAGTGAAATAATAAGCTCATATTTAACACAAAAGTTCTTTCATAAATACAATGTGGTGTAAGCATTCGATTTATTTCTTTTGAGTTAGAATTTCTTTCCGAATTGCAATGTAATGGTTATCTCGAGCGCGCCATTTTTTATGAAGAATGCTGAGATGAGACTCAGTTATTATTCTAACTTCATTTCATCAAAGAAATGTTAATATTTCTAAAATAAAATTAATTTTGTTGTTCATTTACAGCTTACGTTTTTGCCTTATCATCCGCTACTGAGAAAATAGAACGAACTTTTCCAAAACTGATTTTATCTTCAAGCTGTGTTTGTCTATTTTCGATCCATGTACAAGTATTCGTTACATTCCACCTTCTGTTTGTGTATATTGAACATTAATCTTTTCTGTCAGATATGCATGTAGTTGTGTATGTATAATATTGTGCATTTTGAACAAATTCTAAGTGACATACTCTTTTATAACTTATGACGTCTGTTGTTTTGTCACAAGTGCCTCTTCACTTGTCCAAATAATATCTTTAAATGTTCCTACCTCATGAATGTCCAGCTATTATCGATGAAACAGTTATAAAATTTTGACTATTGTCTTATGTATTGTCTATGTGGACCTAAGTAATCTAGTTCTTATTCCATCAAGGGTCAATAGTACTACACTGTATTATTCATGTATGACCAATTCTTAAAAGTTCCTTTTTATTAAAGATATTGAAACATAGCTGAAACATAAGTATACGATGTTGTCACTATTTCCACTGACACCATAATCGTAGTAATTGAAAAACTTCTAATAATTTGTTTTAATCACACTAGCTATGTATAGACCTGAAAATAATTTGCTTTTGTAAACCAAAACTTAAGTCATGCGTGAAATGTCAATGCGTAAAGGATATCCACAAACAGCAGTGGCATCTTCTCATATAGAATCTGCATGTAATGCTGTCATCAGAGTAACAGATTTTACCATTTATCTTCCGTGAAAGTTAAGTTGTTGGTATGAAAGATCCACCGATGCAGTCATGCATGCAATACGTCATGAATAACTTATAGCTGGCTCATTTTTAAACATGACATCTTCAGCGCTAGAGTACAGCATTATTTTTGAAAATCACCAACTGTTTGTGAATAGATTACATGAGTGCAGTTTCTCAGGAACAATACTTCAGTATTTGAAATTTAGCCTTTCAATCTTGGTCTGTCATAACATTTCGAATCGCTATCATTTGTCAGGTGATTCAATGGTTCAACTATTGTATAATTGTCATAGCTTTCCATGGGAATCCGCAAAACAGATCGTCGTTTTCGAGATATCTTCATTTTAAATGTACTGTAAATTCGTGGTCGTCCATCATTCCTTACTGATGTTTCATGCGATTATTTAGTGCTGCAATGATCAGGAGAATCATGAATGTGAGTTCATCTCAAAAGCTTGATGTGGATTCTCCAAGTCCATCGTAAATTCTTGGACGAAATCATATTTATCATGAGTAGAGACTGTCTTTCAGAAACGTCATTTTACCAATGACTTTGAACATCAACGAATAGCCTCAGCAACCAAATCATTGCTCTTGAATTGTTTCATCATTTTAATCCGTCATGAAAATACAAATTTAATCACATTGGCGAGATTCCTGATGACGATTTATACGGCCTATACACCAAATGTAGATGTTGTAATTTAGCAATGAATTTGCAAATATTGAAAGATTGTTTCTAAGAAATCGATTTGCCAATGTGGATGTGCGAATTGTTTGCGAAAATTTGTTTTGGTCGACATCAGGCACACGTGCGCATCTATTGAAATGTGTGCTTGACTGTGAGCGCATTGCTGTGCAGATTATGCTAATTTACTAACGTAGGTCTATTTCTGGCACTTTGATTATCATCATGGCATATAAGTATAATAATCAATGTGAAATTTTTGATTTTTTTCCTCTTTGTGCTTTGAAATTCATAGTCATTTATTTTTTTCAAATAATATGTCATGGATTTTGTCTGTGATCATTCAAAATACAGGCCGAGCATTAGAAGTTTCCAAAAATGACATATGATTATGACTTGTTGATTGTCAATTCAGATAGCCCTACTACTTGTCATAATCAATAGAAACTAGAAAAGTAGTTTTAGCAAAAGAGAGCATGGATAAGATAGATTTGTGGATGCGTTTTGCTGATGACATAAACACATATAGTCCGGGAGCCAGCGTGAAGTTGTGCAGGGAACGAGGTAGTACATAAAACTTTCACATAGCATCGTACACCTCCAACCTACTGCAAAACTTCGCGTCTGCCGGATCAGATCATTTGCTTTTCAGAAATAGAGAGGATAACACAATCCTATGTATTTCCAATGGTAAAATTGTGACATTTAAGGTGTTGAGTCCATTTTTTCGAATTTTTGCTCATAAAAGTTACACAAACTGGTATTTTGTTGAACTGGTTATTATAGAAATCATCTACAGATCATGATCTTTCAAATGAGCTATCATTCAGTGACAGAGGATGAAGTAAAGTGTACAAACAGACACTTTTCGTTGGTGTAACTGCAAATTTTAACATAGAAATTTCAGGAAAATTGTTGATATACTTTAACGAAAAGTGTCTGTTTGTACACTTTACTTCATCCTCTGTCACTGAATGATAACTCATTTGAAAGATCATGATCTGTAGATGATTTCTATAATAACCAGCTCAACAAAATACCAATTTGTGTAACTTTTATGAGCAAAAATTCGAAAAAATGGAGTCAACACCTTAAATGTCACAATTTTACCACTGGAAATACATAGGATTGTGTTAGCCTCTCTATTTCTGAAAAGCAAATGATCTGATCCGGCAGACGCGAAGTTTTGCAGTAGGTTGGAGGTGTACTATGCTATGTGAAAGTTTTATGTACTACCTCGTTCCCTGCACAACTTCACGCTGGCTCCCGGACTAATACGAGTACTTCAGTTCGGTAGATTCAGGTTTATTTCGTACTCGCAATAAACATGTATCTATAAACTGCTGGCGATATTTCAAATACCAATGTGCTATTTTTAGCACTGAAAACATTGCTTTGAAATAAAGAATAAGTTTTTTTCTTGAATTGATAAAAACATGCTTGACTGGCTCTGCAGAATTTCCATATCCCCTACTTAATTTTGATGGAAAACTAATTATGATAACTGATACTGTGATGGCATTACATGTATATGAGAATAGATGTCGATCCTGCTCGTCGTTATCGACTTCACATGTACCATTTTCTGTATCTTCATTTTTCATGAGAATTACTGCTTCTGAGCAAAATAGGCATTTTCCTGTGACCTTCATCGATTGTTTTTTTCCAATTAGCAGCCATTCGATAGGCTGTTTGCTGATTCTAAGTTAAACTTATAAAACGTAGAAATAATGTTGTTTTCCGATAAATTGAAAAATATATGTAGTCGCCAAGAAAGATTATTGATGACATAACATAACTTTTAATAACGCAATCGCTGTCGAGGCCTCTAGTCATGCGTACAACGGCCGAGATGAAGCAAAATGACAGACTGATAAGAGTGTACAAAATGAGACGTATTCACTAGACAAAATGAAGATATCTGCAAGATATCAAGACAATAAAGCACGGAACTACCAAGTTAACAAAAGACCATAAATAAATTCTTTTTGGATACACGAAGGAGGATCACGTTTCAAAATAAACAATGCTTCAAGAATTCACAGACAAAGATATGCTAGATGAGCACAAAACAGAGAAATAAATTGTGAAAGAATTACCTTTGTTACCTTTGAAGTCATCACAATCGAACACGTGTCTACACACTGAGGATGCACATGATCCACGGGTTTGGCTACGAATCCAAAGTGGCAGATGCTCCTTGATATGCTTCCCCAAGTTCCTCTCTGTCGGGCCTCACACTCACATCGAAAATTATATTTAACATTAACATGAGACTGGTTGACAAATGTATGGGGTCATAAAAGAGCGGATAAGGATGCGTTTAGCGTAGAACAAAAATTCAGGCTTTGCAGCACAAAAGGCTTGCTTGACACAGGAAAAATGTGCTTAATGATAACACTTCAGTGAGAGTCCTCTTAAGGAAATGTCTTTACATTTACAGAGCACGACAAAAAGATAAAAGTACACAAAATTATTGCGTTTATTTTTGAACTGCGAAAATGTCGACATATTGTGCCGCATTGATTCATTCTAAACATGCAATAATTTTCCAGCAACGGATCTGATAAGTAAATCAGGGAATGCTCTCGCATCATTTGAATTTTCGCATAGCATGCTGTTATCTTGGAGAAAAGGTTGCATGATTTGTATAACTGTAAACTGTCATCGCAAAAATCGTGATGTTTAGAAGCGAATATTTTATTGCCGATTTTGTCCATTTCATTTTCAATTTTTTAGATGAGAAACGGATTCATGTTTTTAGAAATATCTGCCTTTTTGAATACCTCAAACATAAATTGTGTATATTTGAAATCACAAATCTGATATTTCATTACAAGTGTTGTATGTGGCACCGGATAGCGTCTATCGTTCCTTACAGAAACTTGACATCGATCTATTCGTGCAATGCGATTAGTGTGAAGTCGACTATAAATAAGCATGTACTGATGAATCTTGGACATTTATTTTCTTGTTGAATGCTTGTTTGTTCTTTTCAATTATTGCATGTAACTTCATGTTGAATCTCTTCTAGCATCAGTTTTGAGTGTTCTGAAGCAGCAATCTTTAGATTGGTTTGGAAGAAGATAAATTTAGCGAATTTTTGGAAACAGTATCTATTTTTATTTATTAATTTCACATAAGTACTATTCATCTAGATTCTTTTGCAGACCCATATCATTTGCATATAGATAGTATGCTAGGAATTGATGCATAAATAAGGACATTATCCGTCATGCAATTGTCGATATCGTGAAGCAAACAACATTTGCATAAGCTAAAATTCACACTATGTATTTTGTAAGATTAATAGGCCTTAATTATGTGAAAAAGTTATGGTTCATTATTCCTGAACATGCACCATTAGTCCACGTATGAGTTATTCAATTCTAAATGCTGAAGCCACATAGTAGGGGCATGGTGCTCACGCAACAGGCATCAAATAATCTAATGGGTATTGTATCATGATTTCAATAATTCATTTAATACATAAGTTTTTATGTTGAAATTCTTGCCTGCTTTCTGTTCTGATTTTTACAGGTTATATTCTTATTTTCAAATTATAAATGCTCTCCAAAATGATAACAATTTTTGTTAAGTCACTGTTCGTTTTGTAAAGTGATTGATATTTCACGCATTAATCATTCAGTTTCCTGCACGTTGATTGTTTAACCAAATTTCAAGATATTAAGTATAATAAGTATGACTGGCATTTTGTGATGGAACTCAAACTCATCACTCAGTTCTCATTGTAGTCATATTGTTGCATATCAGTGAAGCATTTTGTAATGTGATATGATTTGTTATTTTGAAATAAAATGTAGTTATGACAAATTTGTTTTAAACTTATTTTTCCTACAGTGAGACCTAGTACGGGTTCATCGGGATCAAATCATGATCGTAGTCTAATTTTAACCGTACAACATAACCGCTGATGTAGGCCTACATCCCTGTGGGAACGAATCTTGCGAAAAACTGGCGAATGTCAGCTGCAGAATATCATGCTAAAGTTCAGTCATATTTGCGGGATATTCGCTTGCGAAGTTCGCCGGCGACAATTCGCGCTCTATATGTCACCTTTTACTTTTGACTTTCTCTCTTGTTTTCTTTAGTAATCCGCCTCTACAGTCGAGGCTCTATTCTCTCCCTCACCTCCTCACTATCCCTCACATATGGCTAATCTATCTAAGATATAAGTGCAGACTATCATTCTTTGATAATGATAAGAATATAGAGAATCCGCATATATCAATTTTCATAACATCTCTTGACATTCAATAATTTACAACAATGACAAATATTTGAACAATATCATAGTATTTACTGCGACATTTATGGAAGACAAATACTTTTTTTAGTTTAAGCCTTCGTGAATTAAAAAAAGATCCCTTTTTATCAGATCAGACTGAGTATACAATATATTTTCATGTGAAGGTAATATACGAACATTACTACTTACCACTAATTAGTTGCTACAATATCCACGATTTCGCCGGTTGGCGAAAAATCAGCTCGCATTAGTAAACAAATATCTACCAGCTAATTATAGCAACTTTTTCGCCACCTGTCGTTTTTTAATTTTACACATGTTTTTGGATAAATGATGACCATTTTCACATGCGGAGATAGTTTTTACACGAAAATGAACCTTTAAAAAAATTATCCACCAAATCGCTACCTCGCCAGATAATCTGTTGATATTAGCAAGATGCGTTCCCACAGGGATGGTATTATAGTAGCCTATTATCTTTATCCATTGTTTTATTCAACAGGCTGTTTAGACATGGGCCTAATATGAAACAGCACTGCTGTAATTAGAGAAATTAGTCATGCACCCGTGATGAATTTTGGAAACGCCTAAAGACTTTACGATAGACTACACGCAGCAATTGGAAAGATCCAGTATAAATTTTGGCTAACAATCCTTTTAACGGTTGTCCTCTTTTTCAGGTATAGACTACCCGGTGCTATGTTCAACGCAATATATTTTCGCTTATGACTGTTTTAGCCAAATGTCCTTTCGTGACTTTTAATCATTATACGACCTTATTAGATAGTGAAAATCTTGAGTTATATTTCTAGACACATAGGCTATATAAATAAAAGTAGATATTGGTTTAAGAGCGCAACGCGTAAGTCATACTCGAGTATTCGACTGCTCCTTCTTCAGTTGTAATTCGTAATAATGACCAACGTTGTAATATTTCGTCTTTTGACCAACCTCACAGTTGTACCCAAATATATAAAATAGTGCAACATGAAATGCTGAGTCACGGTATCAAGAAGTAATGCTAATTTACAATAGATACATAGCCTAATATAAATACAAAAATTTGAATGATCGTGTATCTCAGTGCTTTGTTATGTGTCAAATAAAACATGTTAACTTGGTATTACAGTATAAGTAAAATACTTTTTCGACTCGTAGGCCTAGTAAGAAAAGAATTTTTTGTTCTGTGACGAGCACGTAAGATCATATGTAACGAACCAAAAAAAGGTTTTATTGATTACAAGAACGAATAAAATATAGGACAGTAAGGCAGTGAACAGTCACAGTGATCAGTACTTTTGCTTAACATGGCGTCTCGCCCGAAGAGTCAGTGTAAAGACCGTGCTTCGAGGCAATGAATATACTTGTACAACGGCGTGAATAGGACGATTCAACCATGAACGTTTTTGACAGCGCTGATTATGAGCAGATCCCAGTCAAAGTAATATTAGTCAAAGAACAGGATGTTACTGTTCTAACGGGCTACCTTCAGACGACGATTGATTGCCTCAAAATGATTTAGTGATGATCGACACCGATGACCATTCGGCAACTGAATCTAATGATGAAAGGAATACATACACAGTCACATTCTTCTTATGCAACTTCCTACGAGCGTGTGTGGAAGACCAGAAATCCTATGGTACTACTGGCAGAGAACCTGCCAGAAACATATTACGCTTCAAGGACCAGCTGCTGGTGTGAATCCATTGAATGAACGAGAGACGGTGTTGGTACTTGTCAAAATCTCTTACTACGACTTATTCAAACCTGGAAGGTTGACGACTCACCGCAAAGTGGAACAGAATAAATCCTGACAACAGGAAAAGTTTGTGCCCATCGATTTGATAGATCTTGAATCACTCGTAGGATATTGCTTATTTTGCATGGAGCTTTTTGGGCGAGGTATCGTGATGAATCGGAACTTTGGAGTCACGTGGTGGTTATCCAGTTTGTAGAGATGCAATGACTCGCGAAAGATTCCTTCAAATTAAGTCAGTATTAAGTTTTGATCACTGTGACAAACTTGCTCCGATACGTGACATGTTTTAAGAATCCAACGCTAGTTTCTTCATTCCCAGTCCACATTTGACTATAGACGACCAGCTTTTGGAGTTTCACGGAACAGTCACATTCCAACAATGCATCAGCTCTAAACCAGGGAAATTCGGGATCAAATTTATGTGACTGTGTTGTACTGAGACATTTTACATCTTGAATGGAATTGTTTACATTGAAATTGTAACTGTCATGCCAAATGAAAATGTCACAACACTTGGCGCTACTATGTACTTGATGGCGCCGTCTGCCTAAACACAGGTGGTCAGCAAACGGCTGATATAATTGGCATACGTCCGTGGAATTGGTTGATGCGCTCAGAGAAAAGAAAACGACATACATCGGTACCAGAGTGGCGTCGCGTGCTCCCAGACCATAGGCCTTCACTCGGCATTGAAATACTATTTCTATACCAAACACTTTTATGTTACAACATTAATTTTCATAAAAGCTGAATTTTTGATAACAATATCCCGAATATTTTTAAGGCCAAGTGAATGTGCACATGAGAAGTGATTGCTTATGTCGCTTAACCGCCTTACTCAAGGAGCTGAGACCACATTATCTCGAGAAAAAGGAGGCAAGGCCAACAGTTTTATGTTTCTGACTCACTTGCCACTCGTTTGAAATTTTGATGCATTAAAATGTCTTGTGTATTTCTTATTTCTTTCTCAGTGAGTTCTTTCATTTATATCAGGTGTTGGCCTACCTTGCTTGACGACTGTCATCTTTTCAGTATATTCCCTAGGGACGAAAGGTGTGGTTGTAATCTCATCTGCAGCACTAAACATAGCGTCACATCAATCACGTAAAAACAAACTATGGAATTCTACCGAATCTGGGTGTTCAAGTCAGATGCATTACTCTGCATTCATTGGAGAACGCTCATCATCTGATCGCAGTCTTGTCTGAACGTCAGTCATCTGCTACTGTTGACGTACTGTCCTCTCTGACATAAAGCGAATCCAGGAACAATTGGTTTGCGCTTCCCTTACTATATTTACGTACCTCGCCTCGATCAAGAATTGAGTAGAATTTCATTGCAAAAATTGGAGAAGGCAAAGCATAATTATGTCTATCGGGAAAGCCAATAATGGCGCGGGCGCGTGCGCTTACTGCCTCACACGCACACAACTCTCTTTCGCTGTCTGAACATCAGTGCTCCGTCTGAACACTCGACTAGTTTGTGTGTCTAATTGTTCGAAGAAAGCAGCTGTGATTCGAGCACGTGCTGCAAAACTGTTTACTCTGAGGTTGAGCGTCTGATTTTGAGACGGAAAGCTGTGCACAGCTGTCACGAGAAGCTATCGAATTTAAATTAATGATGACACTTTTCAATTTTATAATTGTTGGAAAATAATTTTTGAGGATGCGCCGAAGGCCTCGCAGGTACGGAGAAGACGCCACTGATCGATACTGTTCGTAATAATAGTCCTGGAGTAGTCTACCTGCCATTGCCAAGTCCATCGAAAGTCGTCAAAGGAAGAACACAAAATGATGAACTTGGCTCATGTATACTTGTGTCACTCTGGGAAAAGGGACGAAAACCTGTTTTCCTAGTTGATAACTTTCATCACCATGTCCCTGACCCAGAAATAAATGTGAAATCATGCATCTTTCTTGAGTACAACACCTGAGTACACCTGGAGAAATCAGGTGCTGATATCGCAGATAAAGACTTCGTTGGTTCAGCTGCAAACGGAAGTGCAGACTTTGGCCGGCCTCGATCTTTTCTAACATGGTAGATAATATTAGTAGTAAGAAAACGGTCAACTTACGACCGGCGCCCCCCCCCTCTCTGGAACGGCAGAGTGTCGTGGTCGGCCACCGTGGTGCTTCGCGTCTGACGTCCCCCCCTCTGGAACGACAGAGGTTGTGGTCTGTCGTGGTGTGCCGGCCAGGTTGGTCCACGTTCACAAAATGTTCGCTGACTCCCCCCCCTCTGGAACGACAGAGTGTCGTGGTGGACTTGGGCGACCGCCAGGATTTGTCTTGAGGCTATAGTGTGTGATGTTTTTCGTGCAATCTGCTGAATGTTGGGTTGTAAAATGGGCTGTTTCGAGTGGAAGGAGTGCTCGGATGTGAAAACGGAGGCCAGATTCGGATTCAGCGTGAAATTCTGCATCGGTATGGTGAATTTGAACGCAATCGAAGAGAAAAAATTTTCGCTGACGTCCCCCCCCTCGGGAGAGCTAGCTTCGATTTTGGCTTCCAGTGGACGGATTTTGTCGTGCAATAGCTCGTTTGAAAGGTAAGAGTGAGACAAATTCAGTGAAAGAAACGGCTTGTTCCTATCTGTCTTCGTTTAGATGTGAGACGCCATTTAAGATTTTGGGACATTGGCGAAAAACGACAGAGTTAGAATTTGGGACGTTTTGGGCTGTAGCTTCAAAACGAAGCATCGGATTGGAATACGGATTTCAGATTTGGAATCAGCGTGAAATTCTCTATCAGCATGGTGAGTTTCAAGTCAATCGGAGAGAAAAATTTTCAACATTTTTCGAAAAAACGACAGAGTTAAAATTTGGGACGTTTTGGTCTGTAGCGCCCAAACGAACCATCGGAAGGGAAAACGGAGGCCAGATTCGCATTCAGCGTGAAATTCTGCATCGGTATGGTGAGTTTGAACGCAATCCGAGAGAAAAAATTTTCGCTGACGTCCCCCCCCCTCGGGAGAGCTAGCTTCGATTTTGGCTTCCAGTGGACGGATTTTGTCGTGCAATAGCTCGTTTGAAAGCTAAGAGTGAGACAAATTCACTGAAAGAAACGGCTTGTTCATATCTGTCTTCGTTTAGATGTGAGACGCCATTTAAGATTTTGGGAGATCGGCGAAAAACGACAGAGTTAGAATTTTGGACGTTTTGGGCTGTAGCTTCAAAACGAAGCATCGGATGGGAAAACGGATTTCAGATTTGGAATCAGCTTGATGTTATTGTCCAATGAGGATCATCATCCAATGAGAATCAAGCATTTCTATATAAATAGCGAGCCTTCCACAGTGAGAATCATTCCATCGTTGAATCGCACGAGTGACGGACGCACATTTTCTCTCTCTCTCTATTCTATTATCCAACTAAAATGGTAAGTCGCTACTTTCCTCCCTCTCCTCCCTTGAACGTAAACTTAATACAATCTTTTTCATTTTCAGGCATCTACTCCATCTGTTGCACTAGTAGGACAAATTGGCGGTCAAACGTTACAAGGTTCGCTACGATCAGATCATCTACAACTGAGACCAGTGGAAGAAACAACCAAGGTACATAATCCTACACCGCTACAGCGTAAATTTAAACAAGTCTTGCGTTATGACGATCATAGCGTAGTACTCCAAACGGGAATGCTCCCTTCCACGGATGTCAAGATAATGCGCAATCAGTATGGGGACTACATACTGATCCCCGTGAGTCCGTACATTCGCCACCAACTTGATATTATTGAGGAGTACGTGACATTAAATATGGACATTCCTACTCCTCTTGCTCAAGAGTGGAAGGCGAGAGATGACAAGGATACTCCCTATAGAAAGATTTGGGATGGTAATCACATTTGCCTACCGGTATCACATTGGTGTAGTTATTATAAAAAGGATGGAGATCAATCAATACCCATCAGATGTGATGAGCTCGGAGAAGGTACTTGGGATATCCTTTTCAAAGTGAATGGGCTATATTATGGTCGACACAAGGATAATAAAATAGTCTCTCTCTCCATGCATATGGAATCCATCCTATATATTCCAAAACCACCCAACGTGGATGACATAATTGATCAAATCCTTAACAGCAGTGGTACGAAGCGCAAGTCGGACAAGAATGCTGCATCAAAACGCAAATCAAAGAAGGAGAATTACTAGTCCTTTCCTAACTCTACCCTATGACAATTCGCTTATGTGCTTTGAGTGTCGTAGACGTGGTCTTATTAGATACATTTTACTTCTTCGTTGCCATCATATCATTTGTGTATTTTGTCGTGAAAAGCATCGATGTAATTCTTCATTTTGTAATATGTTATAGAACGTTTCCTTAGATGTGTAAATTTCCGTTTTAGGCTTCTATCATCATTTTTATGGATTGTGAGGGTGAACCTGTACAGGAGCTCAGCGCTATTGCTATGAACAATTGGACATTTCAGATTGTTAGTGTCTATCATCAACATGCCAACTGCGATCCCAATGTTGATCAATGGGCGAGAAAACACATTCATGGACTTAATCTGAAATATTTGCAAGACTACGGCTTTTCTTGTGAGAGTGCTCTTCTTATTGACTTTAAACGATGGTTAGCTGCTTTCAATGTTATACGCATCTTTTGTAATAATCCTAGTAAGGAGAGGAAAGTATTTCCCAATCTAATCATTGATGATATTTTGCTCCCGCCTTGGGATAGTAGAGTGAATCAACATTATCATGAAGTCACGAAACGTTTTAAGGATTTGTGTGTTCCTATTTTGTCTATTCGTTGTAGTAGCTACGTTCATAACCAATGCTTCTTTCCTCCTTACCTCAACACTGCCAAAGTCCTGTATGGTTATCATTGCTCGCTGTATGATATTTACCAGCTGTATCTATTTTATCTCTTTCAAACCATTGATTTATAATGCATGCTTGTTACCGTTATTCAATAAATGTTACTTTGAGAAGAGTTGTTTTCATGCAATGGATGGGTTAGATAAAGGGCGATCATGTCTTTCTCAAACGACTGCGGAACATTACATTTTCATAGGCAAAGTTTAAAAGGAGCTGTTCAAGATTATGTGATAAATTTTCATAAAGATGAGACCGACATCGAAGCAGTGGTTGATGATGCTAGCACTCTATTTTTAGAGTTAATGAATACATTCTCTGATAGCATTATCATGGCGCGATTAGTTGCGAAATTAAGTTTAGTCATTTTGGAAAGGAAGAGGTGGAAAGTCGCTCTTTCCATTTTGCTTCTTATTCAATGGAAGTGGTAGATCACCCCCAAGAATTTTTTAAAAGACATATGATAAAAATTGCTGAACGTCTTAACGCATTTAACCATCATGGTAGCAGTCTAGTGATTGAAGCGATTTCAGATATTCACATTCAACTTTCCATAAAGAAAAATTGAAAATGCAGTGGTACTTGATTGTAGCACAACTGGTTTTCGAGCTATGTCTGCTCACTCTCGAAGTATATTCCTTCTGTACATGTGTCTATTATTTAGAAAAGGCTAGCAAATTCATATCTTCAAAAAGACTTGCTATAGACGTTACCAGTAACGGTGAAGCTATGTGTTGTGATGTATGTAAGCGAAAGGATGGAAATGAAAAGCGCATCTTCAAGTGATGTAAGCATGCTTTTTGTCAACGCTGTTTCATACGTAATTGCATTCAACTTTGCAAATGTAACCACTGTGATATTGCTCATTTCGAGTGTCACTTATGTCGCAATAGTTAGTACCTATGCAAATGTGGTAAAGATAGGTTTTAGCAAAGACTAACACGGAAAATGGCGAAACGTAAAATGGCGAAACGTAAAAGTCAAAAGTCTTCAAAGTTTTCTTCAGCCATTCAAGCTCTTCGACGAATGAAAGCAAATCAGCGATACAATGCTATACGACATGCTAACGATAAATTCATTTGTGAAATTATTTCTCATGTGAGGAAGTTGAGGACGAAGAAATTAGCACCAAAACAACGAAAGTTACTTAAGCGATATGCTACGAAATTGCGTTTCATCTCCAATCCTAAAGTTGCCCTTCAAAGAAAGAGGAAAACTCTAACACAAAAGGGCAGTTTCCTTTCAGCAATACTTCCAATGATAGCTCCTGCCGTGGGCAACCTATTGGGTAATATCTTTGGCTCTAAGCGTTAATTATGCAAATGTTGAATCTCAAAGTAATAAAATGGATTTCAGACTTCAATGTGATAAAGTTCTGACTGTATCAGGTCCATCTCATGCAGGTAAAACTGTTTTCACGCTGAATTTATTGGATAAAAGAAGGGAGTTGTTTAAGGAACCTATCAATTGAGTGATTTGGTGTTATGGTATTTATCAACCGTCGCTGTTTCAGGAATTGCAAAGTCACAACTTTATTCAACATGAAGGAATTATTCCAGTGGATAAACTTCAGTACAATGATGTTGTTGTATTGGATGATCTATTAAAAGAAAGTAAGAATTCAAAAGATGTTACAGATATGTTCACTCGTGCAGCACATCATAAAAGGTGCTTTATCATCTATATCACACAAAATTTGTTTCCTGATGGAAAAGAAGCTCGTACACGAAACCTGAATACACACAATTATGCTATTTTCAAGAATCCGCGAGATAAAAGTCAATTTGAAATTTTAGCGCGACAAGTTGCACCCAGAGGATCAAAAGCCTTAATTGAAATTTTTCAAGCAGCTACTGAAAAACCATACGGTTACTTATTCATTGACTTTACGCAAGAGTGTCCGGAAGAATTTAGATTTCGAAGTGATATTTTGAAAACTCCCATGATTATCTACAAACTATGAGTTCTTATTCTCGCATGATTGTTATTCCTCAGGATGAATATGTACAATTGACTGCCATGCAGCAAGTAAAGCAACCTCTTGCAAATCAAATGTATAGGAAAGAAATAGATTATCAGCAAAATGTTCACATCAAAGATCCACATCGTGCTGTATTATTACAATCGGAAACTGTTGAGCAATTGAAAAACTTGAAGAATAAGATGCGTGACTCTGTATCGACTGCTACACCTTTAGCATCTCGCGCACATGCCATATCTCTTTTCAACAGTATTGAACCCCATCTCAATGTAAATGATAGAGGAGAAATCATTACAGATGAAAATAAAGTGATTGATGCTTCACGTTATGAAGACTTGATTCAGTATGCGACACGTAGAAAGCGCCGTCAGGGCTATGTTCCACCTGGTTGGACATACTTTCTTAAACTATTGAAAAAGCATAATGTGCCAAAATTTGCTTTGAATAATGAGACATTGAAAGAACTTGATTCAACAGTGGCTACTGCTCCAATGCTTCAGACGATGAAAATGCCAACAAATTGGTTTAAGACGTCACCTGCTACATCCCCTCCCACACTCACTAAGCAAACAAGAGGAAGAACTCGACGTAGATCTACATCGCCACTAAAACTAGTAAAAGGAAAACGTAAAACAGCTCCTCCCAGGAAATACATGTTCTCAGACTATTAATATGAAGCAGATGTGTTGCTTGCCATGTAATGAGCCGCCAGAGGTGAATGTCGTTGTCACTTGCACTTGCTGCGCCAGCTCTCACAATGAAACCCCTAAGCAATGTGAACACGATCGCAAAACCTCTAAAGCTAAATGCTGCAGTTGTTGTAAATGTAGAAAGGCAAGAAAGCAAAAAGATGAGAAGGAGGAAAAAGAGTCAGTCGTCATCGACTGAACGTTTGAAGTCAATCTATTATGATGTAAAACATCCGGCAGGATTTGCATCTATCAAGAAATTATCAAAAGCGAGTGGTCTTCCACAATCACAAGTGAAACGATGGTTAAAGGGTCAGGCTACCTATACACTCCACAAACAAGCGAAAAAGAAGTACCGCAACCGCCATTATATTGTTCATGACATCGATGAACAGTGGCAAGCAGATTTGTGCGATGTCGCCTCCATTTCAAAACATAACTCGGGCAATAATTTTATTTTAACCGTCATTGATATTTTCGCGCGTTATGCGTGGGCTCAACCTTTAAAAACTAAAGAAGGGAAAGGAGTAGCAAAAGCATTCCAAACAATTTTTCGAGAAGGTCGCATTCCAAAAAGAATTCAGAGTGATCAAGGAAAAGAGTTTGAAAATCAGCATGTGAGAAGATTATTTGAGAGGCATGACATTGAGTTGTTTAGTGTAAAGAGTGCTTATAAAGCTGCACTCGTTGAACGTTTTAATCGCACATTAAAAAATCGCTTGTGGCGACATTTTACTGCCAACTTGACACAAAATTGGACAAAGGTTCTACAAGATACACTCCATGCCTACAATCACTCTATCCATCGTTCTATTGGACTCAGACCAGTAGATGTAAATGCTGACAATGTAGATAAAGTGCGCGAATCATTCCAACGTAAACGCACTCATGTGAAAAGTGATGTGAAAATTGGTGATAAAGTTCGTATCTCAAAAGTGAAAAGTGTTTTTGCTAAAGGGTACCTTCCGAATTGGACAGAGGAGGTATTTACAGTATCAAGGATTAATCAAAAAGACTCTCCGACCACCTACAAGTTGAAAGATTACGATAATGAAGAAATTGAGGGTAGCTTTTACCGCGATGAGATTGAGGTAGTCACTGAAAGTGAAACATATTTGGTAGAGAAAATCATTCGATGTAAAAAACGGCAAAGTGAAGAATGGTGTCTTGTTAAATGGACTGGTTATCCTTCAAGTATGAACTCTTGGATGCGTCGTGCCGACATCTTTCATCTAAGTGATCGACAGTGATTCATGCAAAGTTGTAACTAACAATGTTTAGGGTTTGAGCTATGAATCCAACTGCCTCATTTTATTCACGACCCTCCTATGTAAGTGGTGGAGGACAAATTTACATCGGCGCTCTCCGCCAACGTGGAGGTAGCATACTTGGTGCACTGAAATCTGTTGTAGCACCTCTCATATCCAATGTCGGTAGATCTTTAAAACGAAATGTTTTAAGTAATGCCGTTGGCTTTGCTGGTGATGTTGCTAGTGATCTTTCCAGAGGTAGAAGTTTTAAGAGCAGTTTGTTGAATCGTGGGAAGGAACGCAGTTTAAAAACATTGAAGCAGACCTTTGCTGGTGTTACTCAAGGAAAGAAATCACCTAAACGAATGAATAAAGGAAGGAGGAAACATCGCGGAGCTGGTAAGGTGCGATCTTCAGTCAGAAGGCATTCACGCAAACGTCGCAGAGGCTCTAATCATTCATCAGGTGCTAAACGACGACGCTGCCATAACTTCTAATCATGGAGTGTAAAACTTCCGGTTTTTGTTTGTTTGATCAACAAGCCATACAGACAAATATTCTTAGTTCAAGTATTGGAGATTATCATCCTCGAACAGCTGAGAATGCTGGCCCCATTGAATTTGTTATTCCTGGTGGTAGTGATGACTACATAGATTTGAGTTATGCGATGCTTGATTTGAGGTTTAGAATTCAGCAAGCAGATGGAACTGCTATTGACGATGCACATAAAGTTGGACTGAACAATTTACCATTGACTACATTACTTCGCGATGTTTCTCTAACGATTGGAGAGCAGCAGGTGGAAGGTGGTCAAAGCGATTATCCCTATAAATCATATTTCAATCATGTATCACAGTTTCATCCAGCAGCACAAAAAAGTCATATGGAAGCCATGGGATGGTACAGAGATGAAGCAGGAAAATTTGATGTTGAAACAAACAGTGGCTTTGTAAAGCGATCTGCTATGATTTAAGATAGTAGAGTATGTCAGCTATATGGTCCGCTGAATTTAGACTTCTTTAGACAGTCAAAGTTTTTACTCTGTAATACCAGCATGCGACTCAAGCTGACATTGAATAAGCCTGAATTTGCGCTGAATGCATTTGCTAAAGTTGACAATTTTAGAATTCATGTGGAAGATATTGCACTTTACATTCGTCGAGTAGTACCGAATCCAAGTGTCATTAGAGGGCATGCTGAAGGTCTTAACCGCCAAAATGCCATTTACCCCGTTCAGCATACAAAGCTTCTCACCTTTACAATTCCTAAAGATCAAAAGAGTTTCATGAAAGATGGCCTCTTTTCATCGGAAGCACCGAAGCTCCTCATGGTGGCAATGGTTGAAAATGATGCATTTAATGGTAATATAAAGAAGAATCCTTTCAATTTTAAACACAATCAGTTAAGTGAAATTGCTTTACGTGTAAATGGTGTGAGTCATCCTGGTCCACCCTACAAACCAGATTTTGCTTCGGATCAATTTATGTGCAGTTATGTTGATTTTATGGATGTTTTTGGCTTTTATAATACGGATGACACCAACGGACTTACTATGAAAGCGTTTAAGAGTGGATATACTATTTATGCATTTGATTTGACTGCTGACAGCGATATTAGTGCACCCTATCGTCAAGCGAACGTGCCTCATAATATTCGTTTGGATTTGACGTTCAAAAGAACACTACCTGAGACGATCAATGTATTAATTTATGCAGTCTTCGATTCAAATATTGAAATTACAAAGTATCGTGACGTGATTCTTCAGTATAATCGTTAATGAGTTGGTTGACTGCTGACGATATTAAGACTAAAGTGCAGCGTAATGCAGACGAAGCGACGTTGAAAGCTTTCGATAATGTCTATTCACTCGATACCTTACCACCTGCAGTAAATCACTATCCCATCTTTATTGTGCTAAACACTCATTCGCAGAATTTAGGCGGTGAGCATTGGAAAGCGATCTTTATTGGAGAAGACCGACGTGGTGAACTATTTGACTCTCTTGCTCAACCTCCAAATATACCAACACAGCAGTGGTTGAGAAAACATACGCGTCAATATCAGCGAAATGAACGCATACTACAACATCCACTTTCATCAACGTGTGGTGCTTTTGTACTGTACTTCATCTTAAAACGTTTACATGTATCTCGATTTGCATCTGTTATTCAAAACTTTTCATGTAATCCATCCTCTAATGAAAAAATGATTTGTAAGTTCTATCATGATTTGAAATAAAAACATCATGTTGGAAAAATTGTTTCTTATTTTACAATCCGCTGGATACGTACATACTCGATGAGATAGTCTAGGATCACATTTGCTTGTACATGAGATTTTAGTCCAGTAATGATCACTTTACTATTATGAAAGATTGCCACATGCACAGGTAACCAACAACTAATGAGAGCTGCAGGAAAAAGTTCGGGTTCATAACACAAATTGTAACTGCTGGTACGAATCTTCAAAAATGATACACTTTCACTCAATTGAGTAGAGATCACAATATTGTCCACAGTCAGATTCGACATCACACACCTCTCCCTCTTCCATATCCGACGTAGTAGTCTTTGTAGCTCTAAGCGCATTGACTGCGCCGATGAATGAGAAAGGGCGCCGAGAATCTGTACAGTCCCATTTGGGAAGAGTTGAAGATATCGTGAATTGTTCATCTTCACCACTAACATTTGAGGTCGGCCCGGGTAATACTTGCTGTTTGGAAGGTGTTGGTGTAATGTTGTGAGATCGATTTTGGTGTAGATTCTGAAGCGACGGAGAATGTTGACGATGGTGTAGCGATGGCGCTTCATGATGAAAAAATGAGTAAATTGAGCGAAGTACCTTCCTTTTATACTTTTCCCAACTACCTTGATGAAATGTGAAGTTAGTATGAAGTTGGGAATGATAGAGTTGAATTCGCCGATTGTTGACGCGCAACCAGATGCGATTTCCAATACGTGAATGTCTTTTCATATAGAAGTATTTCAAATCCTTCATGATATGATGTAGAGATTGAAAATGACGATAAGATAAAGCAAACTCTCTTCTCACATTTCCAGTTGAATCTTTGAAATAGACGTTTCTATCATGATCCGTTTCAATGCGTTGTAGGGAATCTAATTTCCAACTCATGGTGCGTGGTAGTCATGTCTGATTAAGATTTGCATAGTAGGGCGATGAACTCACGACGAATAAATGTCATGATGGAGCGATGTATGTATCTTCTATACTTCTCCCAATTGTATTTGCGAAATGAGAAACAGTTTGCGGAATGAGAATGGTAGATTTGAATTTCATTTCTGTAATGTTGAAGCCAAACTTGATCACCCAAGGAGATGAATCTTAATGTTTCAAAATATTCCAAATCCCTCATGATATCATTGAGGTTGACAAATTGTCGCCATGTTAATGTAATACCTCTTGATGTATGACCATGAGAATTTTTGAAGTGTACGTTTCCATCACGATCAACTCTCATATATTGTAGAGAGTCCAAAATCCAAGTCTTCATGATGTTATGCAAAGCCGCAGATCAGCAATATAAAAATGTCATTTTATCATATTTTGCTTAGCAATGCGGCTACAAAGAGATTTGCTAGTAATCGAGCCGCACTCTTTTCTACTCCCATTGATCATGCACAACAGCTAAATGGAAATTGGGAAGTGGGTGTCACTCAACTTGTTTATAGCAACTGTGTCTATACTTTTGATCATGAGGTGATGACTATTAATATGAGACGTACAGCTGCTTACCAATGTGAAAAGGGGTGCCGAGTATACATTCCACAGTGGCCAAAGAAAGATCTCTTATCATGTAAAAAGTTTATATATGATTTCTTGAATAAAGCGTGTAAACATATTGTCCAATTTACTCCGCACAATGATGATCATAATTATGTACATCATGTAGTTGAGAAAGATTGGATTGTTGGTTTAAGTCCAAGTTTAAGAAATGATTTAGGTTACCTCGCTAGTGCCTTAACAAGCTATGATAATTTTAACGTTAATTACCACATAAGTGGTCATAAACAGTTAATATATCGAGAGGAAGCTTATTATGTAGATCTAATTCCAAAAAATGAGAAGACGTTGGTGAAGAAGATTGTGATTAAGCCAAGAAAGACAAACATGACTCCTGAAACATTATTGAAGAAATTTAATTATCTCCTTCGAGTTGATGGTAAACAAGTGGCAACATTGACTTATATCAAATCATCTAATCATATTGCAATAAGTAAATTAAATGATGATGATCTAGTATTAGTTTGTTCAAAAGATTTTCATCAGTTCTTACAACATCGTTCTGCAGCTGATCATGGAAAATCTGATATGCAACATTTACCATGTGAAAGGCCAAATCAATTTGATACAGAATGGACCGTATCTTTATACAGAAAGTGTGTAGAGCCTTTAGGTGGTATCTTACATGAAACAAGAGTGTTGATGCCTCGCATTATTACTTCGGTTAAATTGGTTGTAGATTATTTAAATGAAGTGATTAATGAGCAACATATTTTATTTTCTGAAAAAGAAGGTGTTTTGTCTCTCACTATAAGTGGAAAAGGTATTGAACTAATTATGGATAAAACTCTAATGGACATTTTGGGTTTTGATCAAAATATCTTTAAAAGTGGTACTGTAACCAAAGCTAGCGCAGACATGTCGCTATCGCGTCATATTAACTATTTTCAGATATATTCCAATATTGGTGAAGATGTACGTGTGGGAGATGTTGAAGCTCCATTGCTAGCAATGATACCATACCAGCCAAAAAGCTGCAGTATTTTATCTGAGCATACTTTCAAGAAAGTGCATTATACAAAGCTGAAATCAAACTACATCCCACAAATTGATATTGCCATTTATGACGATGCTGGTGCGTTGATTCCTTTTCATAAAGATGCTGTGACAAGTATCACACTCCATTTCCGAATGAAGAGTTAATGCAAAAGTATGCTAATATATTTTTTCCAATGTGAATAATATGGAAAGTGAAAATAAGGACTCGTTTCTAATCTACTTACCCAGTAATGCTTCTATGAATAAATTTCCCAAAAATAAACCATCAGACTATCGAGTAGAATTAAATCGCCCACTGCATTTAGAAGGTGAATGGGAGGTTGGCGTTTCTAGTATTTGCTATGATAGCAATATTCAGAATGTGAATGATTTGGAAGAAATGATATTGACTCCTCGCACCCATGATGGAATAACGATGAATAATGCATTCCAGTTCCCATACAATTTAACATCAGATGGAAAGTGGAACTATGAATGGATTCAGATAAAATCAGATTATTATGGTCCATTTGGGAATGAGAAAATCATTAAGGCATTCAATAGTGGTAATACTTCCATCATGAAGAATAAAAATCAGAAAGCTTATGAGTTTACTATCTATCATTGGAGTGGGAGACAGTTCCTTCGCTTTCATTCTTTTACTAAAGGTCTTAAACTGAGGTTGGATAATGAATTCTATCCGCATCTCGGTTTTGGCCATGGACTACATCTAACGTCAATTGCTACTGCAAATGTTAAAAAAGTTTATTCAAATCGAATCAACAAATTTCATTATAAATTTAAAATATTTGATGAAGATGTTGTAGAATGTGAAGAACGCATCATTTTGAAAAAGCGTGGTGTTCAACCTTTTTCTCTTATTGTGTTATTAAAACGATGGGATGAGAGAGACTGTAAGAAGTAAGGAGAGAAAATTATGGCGGGACCAAAATAAGTTGGTCATTCAGAAATATAATGACAAACTTACAGTTTATTTCTCTCCAACCTTGCGTCATTTTGTAAGACATTATACACCTATTATTGGAAGCGGTGTGGTGTATGCTTCTCATGAATATCACACTAAAGCTGATTCAGTTAATGATGAATGGTGGGTGGACATCTATGGCGATCGCATCAAGAAAATTTACCAGTCTTATGAAGAATCTAAAGTTGCTATCAATATAATGCCGCGTCTATATCATACAGTTGAAAGCTTCATTCATGTAGTAAATCCTTATATACAACAGAAGTTGAAGCATGTGATGAAAAGTAAATATGATGTAAAGACACACCACATTTCGTTTTCAATTGAAAATCAACGCGTTGTTCTGAAACTGGGTGATGACATTCAATGTCAATTGAGTAAAAATTTGAAAAAACTCTTTGGTTTTTCAATGCTACAAACTGTGTTTACTGCTGCGCATACGATTGGTATAGAAACACCAATGACACTTGATAAACATGAACAGCACCTTTACATTCAAAGTGATTTGATTCTACCTATTTCTGTTGGCGAGAAAAAAGAATACATTTTACGTGATTTCATTCATGATAAAGACGCTTCATATGGAATAGTCGAGAAGATGTTTCAATCTATTTCTATCATCCCGTCGTCAAACAAACTATACCCTCTATTGCTATCAAAATTACCAATGGTTTACAAGAGTGCATCCATGTGAAAGATACTAAATCCCTCGTAACTTTAGTGTTTCGGAAAACAAAGTGAAGTCATTGTGATATGTTTATTGAAATAAAAATATGTATATGAAAAAGTCTTGTCACAGATATAGGGGGAATGGGCTGACTGTAGGCATATATTCACAAGGAAGAAACGATCTAAAGCGATACATAAAACAGCAATGTTTATCTACAGAAATCAACATGAAAATACTAAGTTAAGGATGATTATGCTAAGACGTCTCCTGAATGTGGTAGTGTGAGTTTAATTCTTTTGGGTGGTGGTATGTTTGTGTCAGGATGTCCATGTGGAAGAGATATGTTGTGTTCTAACCTGCACCTCTTATCCTCCCATGCTGAAAGCGCCCGTTTCCTAAAAGTATGAGTTTTGATCTCATGCGACTTAGATTTTAAGATTGTCATATTGACAAACGTTATATTTTTATTTCTATAGGCTTTCCTGAAATTTTTATGTTTCATGTTAGACACCAATG